>CAXAKX010000230.1:24447-57385 GCA_963969525.1 Ontholestes murinus
GTGTGCGTGTGTATGATGAGTGTGTGTGTGTCTGTGCCACCCCCGCGGGACCGCCATCAGGCATAACATCACGGGGTGTCAGTGTTGTTGTGTGTGTGTGTGTGAGAGATGTGCGTGTGTGTGTGCAATGAACGGCTCGGGTACGTGGGGTCGCTACTCCCAAATGGCTGTGCACGTCAACCACCCCTACGGGAAACCTAACCTAACCTAACCTACGACATATTATATAATATGCAAACAAAAGTATGTTTTGTTTGTGATTTACATTTTTTAATTAAAATAATTTTCGTTATTAAAGCCTTTTGTATTATGTTTATTTAAATAAATATTTTTTCTACAACAACATTTTTAATGTATCTGTATTCCAACTCTTCTTAAAACATGAAGGTAAGAGTATACATTTACTAAAACATGAAGGCAAGAGTACACATTTGCCGGGAAATGTACATATACATTATATTCAGTTCACATATACCTAACTTTTTGGGAAATGTACACATTTTACGGTAAAAGTGTACATTTCCCAAGAGTTTACCCCTGCCCTGCCTCCTGGAGGGTGGGGGTGAAAAAATTTGTATAGGATCAGATGGTCCTTTCGAAACCATCAAACTTTTATTTGGAACATTTTTTTGTAGGACGCATATGTGTCGAGATATTCCAGTGGATTTATTAAAATGGGTCACCCGGTATATACTATGCATATTACGAAACTTAGACTGTCAATTATCAAATTACAATAATTTAATATGTTTATTATATAGTTTTTAGGTCTTTTGGGAATATAGTTGTGCAATAAACTGTAAGTATTTCTAAATGATTTTAATGATATATAAGAATGTGATTTATTCCGTTTTTTGCGTTTTTCAAATACCTTCTCGCAGTCTCTCTCGGGATGCCACTTTGGTTCTAGATCTCGCGAACTGATATGTGAGGGTTCAAATGAACCATCGCCAGAACGGTGATAACGCCCGGATTCATACGATGATCCTCGATATTGTTTCGCCTTCGTTGGCGTCGATTAATTCCTCTTCTACATCTCAATTCAATCCGGCGATTGCAGCGCTATCTATCACGAATTCGAAAAAAAGTTCAAATGAAATCTTCATATTTTTTTATGTAGAATCCGAACCTGCAATAAAAAATAAGGGTTCCCATTTAAGATATAAAAGTTGACCCCCTGCCCTGCCTAGTGGAGGGTGGGGGTGAAAAAATTTGTATAGGATCAGATGGTCCTTTCGAAACCATCAAACTTTTATTTGGAACATTTTTTTGTAGGACTATGTATATTACTACCCGAGCGAGGGTTACCACCTTTACGTGGTGCAAGGGATAAGTACCCTCAATGATCGTAAGTGAGAAGGGAAACGAAGAGTAACCCAAACCCCTACAATGAATATTTCAAAACGGGAACCTAGTCACCAGGTGGGTACGTGCGAAAGCACGCAATCCCACCCCGCGGAAGCGGGCAGCCCAGTCGGATCTGGTGTGGGCAAATATTCATTATCCGGGCGAAAGCCCTCCAAGTCAACCCCCAAAGGGAGACAACCGTCCCAAAAGGACTCCAAACAAACTGGTGCTAAGCCATCGGCCACCAAACCTGGGCCTAGCACCTCTAGCAAAGCCGAACAATGTCCAGGCTCCCCTTCGGGCAAGCCCGTGGAGGCCCGACCTTCAATGAAGGCCTACAAGGACAGGAAAGCGGCTTACAGAATCCGTGGCCAGTTTGAGGCCATTCCAGAACAACAGCTATCCGATAAGGACAAGGCTTCCCTGGAATGGGCTCGAAATGTCATCAAGTTGCACGAGGCAAAAGTCAGCCAGACAGGCTCGTCGAAAAGACAGCGCTCTCTGGACGAGAGAACCCCCCCGTGTCTACGAAGAAAGCGAGGATTGGTCCCTCTCCTAAAACCACCAAACGGCCTCCTAACCGCTCCTACAGCGAGATCCTTAAGGAACACCTCGTATGGGCAGTAATTGACAGGAGCCACAAAGAAGGGTCCATCTCGGCAGCCAACTGGAAGTTGGTAGAGATGGGCCTCCTAAAAGCATACCTGGACATTCTCGAGAAGAATCCAGGACCCGCTCCCAAGTGCAGAGACGCAGGTTGGCACCAGGGTCATGTAAAGCTTATAGCCTGTGCCGACCAAAGATCGGCAGAACTGTACAAGCTTGTCATTGGGGAATTGGGTGAAGTCTGGCCTGGGGCTAGAATCGAGGCTGTAACAAGGGACCAGATCCCGAACAGACCGAGATCTAGAGCCTGGATCCCAGCAGAACCCTCGGACCCTAGTACGATCCTGAAGATCATTCAGGTGAGCAACCCCACGCTACCCACCAAAGATTGGAGCGTGGCCAAAACAAGCGAGGCAAGGGGTAACACGAGGCAGGCGATTGTCGTACTGAACGAGGAATCCCTAACCTTGCTTGAGGATTGCAAAGGGGTGATAAGTTACGGCTTCGGCTCTATCACCCTGAGCATCTATAAAAAAGACCAACTGACTTCCTCCAAGAAGGAGGAAACATCTCAAGAAGCGATGGAAACCAATCATTCCTCTGTGTCGGACAGCGACACCCCATCGGACCTAGGTAGGCTATTCCGCCCCTTGGGCTTGGATGAGGAGAGCGAACCGGCCATGAATCCGTCGCTCTCCTCTGACATCGGCCCAAGATGGCGGGGGTAGTGCAAATTAACCTCCACCACTCCAAGGCAGCTTCTGCTGCTCTGCTCCTTCGCCTAGCACACAGAGGGGAGGACATCGCCCTTATCCAAGAACCCTGGATAGTGGGGAACAGGATCTGTGGACTAGGCTCCAAAGAATATAGACTATTCCACATGCAGGACTCGGGTAAGCCACGCTCCTGCATTCTCATAAATAAAAGATATAATGCTTTTATCTTGCCAAATTTCAGCAACAGCGACACTGTTGCTGTATCAATGGAGTACCAGTCCTACACGCTATGGCTGGTCTCCTCCTATTTCGCCCACGATAAAGAAATCCCCCCCGAGGGTCTGAGTGGGCTCCTTGACGCAGCTAACCGGGAAGGAGCCAGCGTCCTAATTGGAGCCGATGCGAACGCCCACCATAGCATCTGGGGAAGCTCGGACTCCAACACAAGAGGTGAGTCACTTTTAGAATTCTTACTTACTTCCAACCTCGCCATATGTAATGCAGGGAATACCCCTACCTTTATAACTGCTAATAGACGAGAAGTTCTGGACATTACTCTAGTCACCGAACAATCGTTCAACATTATCAGGAACTGGAAAGTGTCCTCTGAACACTCCTTTTCTGACCACAGATATATCGAATTCAACCTTGATATTCAAATGCAAGACTGCCCCAGATTTGTAGACAAAAGGAGAACCGACTGGGAACAGTATAGAACTGCCCTATCGAGTACTCTACCATCTGAGCCACCCATACCCACCACAGTGGAGGAGCTGGATCGGATGGTGGAGGTCTTCTCCAATGCATGCAACAAATCAATAGACACTGCGTGTCCCAGTACGCCAAGAAAAGGCAAAAGCAAACCTACTTGGTGGACCCCTAAACTAAACTCCCTAAGAAAGGAGTGCCGTAGACTGTTCAACAAAGCTAAGTGCACCAATGAATGGTCAACTTATAAAGACAGTCTCAGAAGCTTCAAAAGTGAAGTAAGAAAGGCCAAGCGGACGGCATGGAAGTCATTCTGTAACCAAATCGAAGACACTTCAGAAGCATGTCGACTGCGCAAAATTCTTTCTAAAGATCCTGTTGTCCCAGGTTTCGTCATGAAAGAAGACGGCACCTGGACTAGCTCATGCAAAGAAACGCTCGAACTTCTGATGGACACTCATTTCCCAAGAGGAATAAGCAATGAATCCATGTCCACAGAAACTTCTCATTCTCAATGCCCCGTTCACAAGATCGTGAGCAGAGAGAAGCTTATATGGAGCATCAAAAGCTTCAAACCTTACAAATCAGCTGGGCCAGACGGCATCAGTCCAGTTGAATTGCAAGAAGCCCAGGACATAGTTATACCATGGCTGGAAACCATGTTCGTGGGATGCCTTAACTTCTCGTACATCCCGAGGATGTGGAAAGAGGTGGAACTAACTTTCATTCCCAAAAGCGGGAAGATATCCCATACAAGACCAAAGGACTTCAGGCCCATAAGCTTGTCCTCATTTTTACTCAAAACACTAGAGAGGTTACTTGACATCTACATAAAAGGGAGCATAAACCCCCAGTTGTTGTCAACCTCGCAACATGCGTACACCAAAGGGAAGTCCGTGGAAACAGCTCTGCACTCCCTGGTTAGTCAAATAGAAGGAACAATGGGCCACAAGGAGTACACGCTGGTGACCTTCCTCGACATCGAGGGAGCGTTCAACAATGTGTACCGTGAAGCCATTGAGTCCGCCTTAAACGCAACTGGAATTGAGGCAACAGTTGTCGACCTCATAGGCAAGTTGCTCCGAGGAAGAAACATCCGTTCCAAACTAGGGAACTCCCGTATAAGTAGGCAGGCGAACAGGGGCACGCCACAGGGCGGGGTCCTTTCTCCCCTACTCTGGAACCTTGCGTTAAACGACCTTCTCTTAGATCTACGCAACTCCGGATGTAGGGTAGTAGCCTACGCAGATGATGTGGCCCTAGCCATCTCAGGGAAACATCTCAATGTAATGTCCCAGCTCACACAACGAGCATTACTAATACTAACTCAGTGGTGTGAACGATGCGGCCTAGGCGTAAACCCACAAAAAACTGAGCTAGTTCTTTTTACTAGGAAACACAAAATCCCCAAATTCTCACCCCCCATCTTAATGGGAGTAGAATTGGAGATAAAAGAACAGGCTAAGTATTTAGGTATCATACTGGACCGAAAGCTCAGTTGGAAACCTAATATCCAGGAAAGAGTACGGAAAGCCACCGTGGCGCTGTACTCTTGCAAAAAGACGGTAGGCAAAAAATGGGGCATGAAACCCAACATCACCTACTGGCTCTACAAGGCAGTAGTAAGGCCAATACTCTACTACGGCGTATTCATATGGTGGACTGCTTTGGACAAAAAGGTTCACCAGCAAGCATTTGGGACGGTCCAAAGGTTGGCAACCCTGATGATTACAGGAGCTATTAGGACATGTCCCACGAAAGCACTGGAAACAATCCTCAATCTGACCCCTGTGGATCTCCTCGGCAAGCAGATTGCGCTAACAACAGCATTAAGACTGAACTCAATCTGCCGACTCACAACTAATACGCGGGGACACACAAGAATTCTCAAAGAATTCCCCGGTGTCCCTAAGAATATTGACCGCTGTCTACCGATCCCTGCATTTCATAACAAGTTCTCCTCCCAGATCCCTACCAAGGAGGACTGGGCGGTGGACAAAGAAAATGAAGCAGGGACACTACACGTCTTCACGGACGGTTCTAAGCAGGACACAAAAGTTGGGGGAGCAGTCTTCTCCGAAGACCTGAAGATCCGACTATCCTTCAGACTGCCAGACTACTGTAGTGTACTACAGGCAGAAGTAATCGCCATAAATACTGCAGTAGAATGGCTAAGGACCAATAGGACAAACGCAAACCGGGTCCACATTTACACTGATAGCCAAGCGGCAATCAGGGCTCTAACAGGTGTGAGTAGCACCTCAAAAGTGGTATCTGATTGCCGGAAATCACTAAATGAACTGGCAACACAGACAAACGCTCAACTCATCTGGGTGCCTAGCCACAGCAACAACCCGGGCAATGACACAGCGGATGAGCTGGCTAAGAATGGAACGAAGCTTCACTCGTCCTCAATAAACCATCACCCAGGAATTCCCTTAGCGACTAGCAAGGAAATCCTAAGCAATATCATCCTAAACCTAACAAACAAAAGGTGGATGAATGAGAGCAGCTGTAGCACAGCAAGGCAGATTTGGCCACGCTGCAACAGCAAAAGAAGCGATGGCATCATTTCATTAAAGAGACATGACATTGCGCTAACAGTGGGAGTCATCACGGGACACTGTCCCATTGGCAAACACGCAGAAAGGTTAGGAATAGCCCACAACGACTTTTGTAGAGGGTGCCTCGACGAAGAGGAGGAGGAAAACGTACTCCACTACCTCTGTCAATGTCCCGCGCTGGCCGGAATAAGAGATTCCTCCCTAGGCCGTTCCTTTATGAATGAGCTCTCTGACATCGAGACAGCCGATGCCAGAAGCATAGCCAGATTCATAAATGGCTCCAAATGGTTCCCATAAGAACTCAGGAAAGGGAAATTGGTATCACAACGGGCCTATCTAGGCCTAAGTGTGCACCTCTTCATGGTGCTGCCACACCAACCTAACCTAACCTATGTATATTACTAAACTCAGACTGTCAATTATCAAATTACAATAATTTAATATGTTTATTATATGTATAGTTTTTAGGTGTTTTGGGAATATAGTTGTGCACTAAACTGTAAGTATTTCTAAATAATTTTAATGATATATGATATAATGATTATAAGAATGTGATTTATTCCATTTTTATCGAATTTATTTGTAAATATAGCTTAATAAAAATTTGTAAATTCGTTTTTTTTAAATATAAATTAACGTGTAATTGTTAATGTTTATATAAATTAACTTTTTGTTCCAAAAATGTTTATCGAATTTATATTTAACTCATATTTACATTTCTCTCGGCTATTCAAAAATAATCTTGTGTTAAGTAGCACAGAAGTTATTTTTATACTTTATGATTTGATAGACTATTTATGCACTTGTTTTCATATTCGCAAATAGGTAGTAAATTTGCATTGTTGATTTTCAGATTTACATTTATTTAAATATAAGTAGTTCGAATAATTTAGTTTCATTATAATATTAGGTAAATAAACCTATCAAAATATACTTCTCACAAAGCTAAATATTTGTTGTTTATTGGATTTTCTGTGTTCAAATAAATTAAAAGTTAATTTTGATTGATTTTTTAAGTAATATACAAACATTGTGCTCTGTTGCTTACAACAGCGCATGCTAATTAGGATTTCTATATGCTAAGTCAAAATAATATCTGCTACCTTTAATTGTCAATATAAACGGTCTTCTAATAGGGACTTCCGACAGTTGTTAGCGGCCATATTGTTGAAGCTACATCCGTTGAATTGGTTGTCATTTATTAAGTTTGTTTTGTCAAATCATCATGGATGAATATCATTGTTTCAAACACACATGTCTCATATTCACTTTCCATATTTGTAATAATATTATCAATTATTGTTTCAGTATTGCCTCTGATGTTATACTATTTAAGTTTATATTAAAATCTCTCGCAATGTAATATGTTACATTCTCAGATAATAATTTTTGTAATAAAGTTTCTAGTTCTATATAAGAAATAGTAGTCAATAGTCTCGTCGTTTTGAATATCAGTATCTTTATGCTATTATTGATGGAAACAACCTATTCATTTTTACTGTAAAAGTGTATTCATCGGAGCAATTTAAGTTACCATTTTTAAATAAGCCGTCATACAATACCACAGACAGTATTCGAAAGATGCTTGAAACCGATATCGTTATTATTCTCGAGTTTATTTATTTTATTGAATATAATTTATTACGTTGTTGATCCTTTCTACAATATGAATTGGCCCATCCCATTACATTTACGTCGACATTATTGTCAAATTACATATGCTTTCTTTTGTAGTTGGTTAAAGTTCTTCGATCAGGATAAGAATGTGCTTTATTTTTTCTAATTCTCTAAATATACATGTAAAGTAGTTCTCTCTACAATATTTAGTTTTTATTATTTATATTATTCTAGCTAATATTTGTTTTCATGTTTACCCCGAATTCTTCTTCTATTTTATTAAGGGTTTTAAACAGAAATCTTTTTCTTAATTCTTATGGACCCTTTCAATTTTGGGTTGTTGTACATAGTGTTTACAGGGTTCTGGATAGTCGCCCTAGTTCTGTGTTCAGTATAAAAATTTATCTATTGAATCCTTGAACTCTAGAAGGCATTTTATAAGAGCATGGTCGATTTATCCATTTATCCACATAGATATTTATTTATTTATTTATAAACGGGAAGCCCCTTTTACAATATTTATAAAGAAGTGCCACTGATGTGATTACTATAATTAATTCTTTCATTGTTATGCTGCAATACCACTCTTCTCTGGACAAAGTCTTACTTAAGTAGCTAATACCCCATTAATATTTGTATCTAATACGATTTTTTTCTATCTGGTAACGGAAAACTTAGAACTGATTGACGGCTGAATTTTATCTCCAAAGCTCTTTGATGTATGAGCAGCTCTTCTAAATTATTGACGTGGTTCTCACAGAAATTTCTCAATACGATTATATCATCAAGGTGTATTAGATAAATAGAAGTTAATTAAACTCTTGGTGTTGTTTCGCATTTTTTATGTATTTCTCCGACGGAAAAAACACCAAGAGTTTCTCCGTCGGAGAAATATATAAAAATTGTGAAACAATGAATTGTGAGAATTTAATTCATCGTGTATTAGATAGATTTTCTTTTGATACTGGAGACAATATTCTCTCAAATATTGCAGGACCATATTGCATAAATCTACACTGAATTGAAATTTTTTTACCACAAATAATTATTGTAAAAATATTATATTTCGTGTAGGGACAATTCTCTATATGGTATAATATGTTTACAATAATTATTTGTGTACCACTTAGTAGCATTCGCAACTATTCTCTTGATGGAACCGTCAACTTTTAACTATGATCTGGTATGATAGAAAGACGTCTCAAGAAGCTGAAAATAAAAATAATAATATGGAACATAACAAGTGGTTTTCTTCAATAAAATTACAGAAATCAAATGTCATAAAATTTTTGAGACCATAATCGATTCAGTGTTTCTAATATGTAGTTAATTTGTGGTAGTATATAGTTGACATTTCAGTTAATCTGTAATTAATACAAAAGTCGATCGATCCTTATTCTTAACCAGAACAACTGGTTAGTCCCATGGATTATTGTATGACACTACAGTGCCAGCTTTGCTAGTAGTCGCCTTTCCTCTATCTGTCTAATTCATCGAAAAATTTACAATTCATTTTGAAATTTTAGTGTCAATTACGGTCTGTTATTTTATGAACAATTTCCCCTATTTATGACTTTTAACTGATCTTGGGTCATAAGTTTTATGAGATTAAACAAGCGAATAAAATGCAAGCAGTATTATTTTCATTAAATATAGACATTATTGTTCAAACTACAATGCCGAGCACCTAGTTTTATGCTCGTCATTGTAGTATGGTGTGATCATTGACAATAAGTTAAAAAGTATAGCACTAATTTAATCCACTGTTTTTCTCAAAGCTATTATCAATAATTATTTCATTTCTGAAAGCAGAGTTTCCAGAACCCTTAAAATATTTTGTCTTTAAAATATAACTTTTTTCAATTAAATTGCAATATTATATTTTTAAATTTTCACTGGAATTTTATTATTATTTATAACATCGATTTGTGAAATACATTTATCTTCTTGATTAACTACTATACGTCGGTATTGAAATAATGATGATGCCTATAATAATGGTAAATTTGATTTCACCTTTTGTCGTAGAGTGTATTTTTAGATCGAATACTAATCCTAGTAACACCGATAAATAGTAGTAGGAATGAATTTTTATCGATGTATTTATTTACAAAAAGAAGTATTCACGAAATGTGAAAAATAGGTAACTTTAATACGCGGATGATCGCTCCCTTAGTTCAAGTAATTTAGTTTTATATATCTATTTTTCGAGTTCTTCTTAAATTTAGGAGGCATTATCGATTTTTTAAATAATGAAAGCACTTAACTTTTTTATAACACTTATATTTTATTTATATTTTCAAATTAACTGTTTGTTTGAAAATGATAAACGTGTTATTGAAACTAGTCACAGAAAAGTAGTTAAGTTCATTTAAATTATTATAAGATGTTTTATAGCGCTTTTTAAGAAGTGAATAAAGTTTGCAATGTTTTATGCAACATAGTTGTTGCATCTCTATTTGTTGACTAATTGAATGTGTTTTCTGTCATATCCTTTATATTTGCTAATGCAAAATATTTTTTAAAAAATTTGTCAAAATTTTATATCCTTGAACAAAGTAAGCACATAGTTAGCGGTTTGAACCATTTGTTTAATTTTTATTCTTGTTTATTTCTAACTTCATTTTCAAAACATTTTATATAAATTTCTTTTCATATGTTTTAAGAATATATAAATTATAAATACTTTAGGACAAAAATACAGTGACGGTGTTCAAAAAATCATTAAGTTATTGGATGAAACCATTTACAGCATTAATAACTCTATAAAAGATGAAAATGACAAAATTTTTATTGCCCAATAAAGGGAAAATAAGCATGTAAATGCATATATGTATCTGAAGCTGGTGTTGTATAAACAGTGGAGGAGAGGATAAAGGTTTGAGTGGAAGATCACCTTCAAGCGTGAACTCCGCCCGTCAGCATGATGTTAAAATTTTATGTATGTTTTTTTATTTCTTCCATAATGTCTCGTTATTTTATTTATATATATTTAACCATGTTTGATAAAGTTTAAATAAAGATAAAGATAAGTCATACAAGGACCACTCTATCTATCCTAATAGACAATATGATCTTAAAACCTATCAAAAATATAAACAGTTGGTCATTTAACCTCTACTGTAGATGCTGCGGTAATGTATTTAAAACTGGTAACGAAGAGTGATATCTGAATAAATAAATGTCAACTATTTTAACTCAAATTCCAATTGTTCGGTAACATACCATGAAAATATGATTAATTTTAAGTAAATAAACGTCACCAGACTGCTAACTTCTTATATGTTGGAGCAAATAGAAGCGAAGCTAATGCTGGATCGCTACTCCAGAGGAAGCATGGTTTGGGGTAGCACTGGACATCAAAAATGCTTCCACCACGCTACCCTGGTCTACAATACTGGAGGCCTTGGCTAGGCAAGAAGTGTCTGGATAACCGATGGGGATACTGGAGAGCCACTTCTTTGAAAGAATCCTGACCAGCAACGCACCGTGCTAAGGTGAAGAGGTGACGGTTCTTTCTAGCTGTGTTCCAACAGGCTCAGTGGTTCGGATAGATAGACGACCTGCTCTTTATCATCAAGAAGCGCGACATGCACGTTCTCAAGGCAACATCCAAGGATGCGACCACGAAAGTGGCCACCTGGCTCAGTAGCGTGGGGGCTTGAGGTCGCGGAATTTAAGAAAAAATAAAGTTTCTTAATTACACGCAAATATTATACGAACATTATAAAATTTATAACACACATTTGATTTTCGAGTTGACTTTTCTGACATCAATTATAAAGGTGTTTGCGATTTCATTTTTGACACTGACATATAAAAATTAGGTTATAATTACCGATAGTACGTGTATTGTATTCATACAAAATTCGCCTTATCAAGAATTCGCTGAAGACGATTTTGACAGAGGTTTAAAATTTTGTGAAACGATTATGGATATTTTAAGCACTAACAAAAATATTGTAGGAAATGTGATGTTTTCAGACGTGGCTACATTTGTTTGGACGGTACGGTTAAACGATAGAACTATCGTGATCCTCATTGGGTACACGAGGCTCATACACAACATTCTCAAACCGTTTGAGTCGGTATTTGCAACAGAATTATGAGACATTTCTTTCCATAAGAAAATTTAAACCAAGTAAGGTGTATTTACAGCTTTTATATACATCGGGGTGAGTGGGAAAAATTCCATACCACTTATTAATGAATCCGCTGAATTGCATACGAATAAAATAATTGCGGAGATGAAAATTAAGCACCTTCAGAAATCTAATGACTATAAAGAAGAAATCATAAATCATCTAAATGAAAAAATAATTTTGTTAAAAGACAAAATTAACTATCTTACAGCCGTACTAATAGTCGCGAATTAATTCGAGTATAAGGATTATTCCTTTACCTCGGATTATTTTTAAAGATAAACGTCAATTCAATAATCCTGCGCGACGCAAGATTATTTCGAGATTATTCGCGAACTGTCAATTTCTTACTTGTCAACAGATATTTTTATAATTCATTATAGTTAATATATTGTTATTATAATTTTACCTTTATCCATTTCTGTAAAATGAATTACCATTATTATGTACCATTTCCATTAAAAATAAGTATTAATTGTACTTACTATATTCGTAATTTAATAAATGGCGCTCTTCAACTGACAGAACATGACGATTCTGCCAACGTAAAACCAGTAATAATTAAATGTCACTAAAAAGATCCCGTATAGTGCCAACGTAAAACCAGTAATAATTAAATGTCACTAAAAAGTTCCCGAATAGTGCCAACGTAAAACCAGTAATAATTAAATGTCACTAAAAAGTTCCCGTATCGAGGATAATTCTTCGAAGTCGCCGAAACTACCCGTAAATACCCGACTAATAAATACGACAAATAATTCAGGATTTTTCAGTTCGAGAATTAATTCGCGACTATTAGTACGGCTGTTAGTCGTGCCATGTCTGATCCACTAAGGTCAGTGACAACACATGCCATTAAAATAGTCCAATAAAAGACTAAAATATGCTTTTTCAAGCATTAAAAATATAAAACGATACTACAGATGGTATTCTGAAGCAGTATAGTGTTGAAATCATAAATCAGACCTTGGAAGAAAATCTTAACAAGAGCCACAAAACCGAAAACAACAATCAAAATACTTGTCCCATCCTGCAGGTGTCGCGCCGCTCATCACTACGTCCCAAACTAGTAGATCAGGAACAGCAGACATCACTAGCTGATCAACCAGCGGAAATCGAGACCGCATCAATGCGGCCGCCGTCAAGTTCTGCAAATTTGGTTGGATAGTCATCTGCGCAGAGTAAAACCAATGCTTGACCCGAACTTAATTACAGGTGACCGTGTAAATGAGTCAGTGAACAGCAACTTTGTTTACACGATGCGTCCACCCTCAACTATCACAGTTTTCTCGGGGAAATATTGTAAAGAATTTAAAACTATCGACATGGAGGCCTTTTTAAAAAATAAATTTGGCCACCATACTTTTTACTTACTATGCGTACTCACAAAGATCACTTCAATAATGATAATTACAATAGTTTTAAAATTATAGCGCCGGCCACCATAAAAAAGACCTACTGAACAAAGAAAATTGGCCTGACGGTATAAAAACTACGTTTTTTCGAGCCCCAAGATTATCGGGATGAATTGAGAAAACACACCGTAGAGTCATTTAATAATAATAATATAGTTTATTTAAATTGATAAAGCGCTCGAAATAAAACAGATTTAATAACCGCTTTTTTAAAGTGTGATATTTTTTGTATCGTTGAACACTGGTGTTCCACACCAGAAATTAATTCACTCACAATCGATGGTTATACACTTAGCTCATTCTCATGCAGAAAAGATTCCCGAGGTGGTGGCACAGCCATTCTTACAAAAAATAGCGCCAAATTGAATATTGAAAATGTCTCTTGTAATATTGAAAATGTCGATAAAATATTTGAATATAGTGTTGTGTCAGTTACGGATGGAAAACATAAATACGCTGTAGTGACGCTATATCGATCCCCATCATCACAATATAACATTTTTATTGATAATTTAAAAAAACTAGACGAATATCTGGTTAAGAAATATAATAATATTATTGCCTGCGCTGATTTCAATGTAAATCTCAACTCAACAGAGAATCAACTATTCTTCTCGACACTATGGCATCTTATAATTTAGTAGCTAAAATAAAAACTCCTACACGTATCACTCATAACACCGAGACTCTCATTGACAACATCTTCACAAATGTTACATCTACTGCTAGCTCCATTGAATGTGGTGTGTCCGTCCATTGTTCCATAACGCTAGCTGTCGCCAAATATACCACTGATACTGATACTGACTTTAAATATATCCTTAAACGTACCTTTAACACCGAGAAAAGACTTAACTTTTACAATACCATTGCCTCAATAAATTTCGGCCTAATAAACAACTATACGAGTGTTGATGCTAAATTTGAAATGCTTTTAAATATAATATCCGATCACTTTAAATCAGAATTTCCACTCCGGAGAATAAAAAATAGAAGTGTTATCAAAGATATAATCAATAGTTCTAATAAACTTAAACAATTACATTGGGTAAAAAAACAATTGAACACTAATAAATCTCGAGCTGATTATAACTTAGCTAAAAAAAATCATCAGCTGTTACTAAAAAAAAAACTAAAAAAGAATACTATGATACACTAATTATTAACTCATCTAACCCAAATAAAACAATATGGAACATAATAAATAGCAATTCCAAAAATCAACTAGGCAGAAAATCAATTACAATAAATCATAATGGAGAATCTATTAATGATCCACAGCAACTATGCAACTTATTTAGTGAGTTTTTCAAAATCTGGAAGTTTGCCTAATAATTGTAAATATACTGTTCCAATTAGGTATACGCACACTTCTTTTTACCTCTAGGCTGTAGAAGAGTACGAAATTTTAAAAATTATCAACAAGCTTTCCTCTAATAAATCCCCGGGTAGTGATGAGATCCCGGATTTTATTATTAAAGATATAGCTAGGTTAATTATAAAACCCCTTACTCATATAATAAATGATTCTTTTTCTCAGGGAATTTTTTCGTTATTATTAAAGCTGGCTAATATATGTCCGGTTTATAAAAAGAATAATAGGCAGAATATAACCAATTATAAACCTATATCTATCCTGACTTTCTTCGCAAAAATAATCGAAAAGGCCATTCTAAACCGACTTGTATCATATTTTACCAAGCATAATCTTCTTCGGGACACTCACTTCCTGAAGAACAAGTCAACTGTTGACTCGCTATTTGACTTTTTAACAACTATGTTTAGTGTTCTTGACAGAGGCGAAACGACTCTGGGTATTTATTTTAATCTATCTAGATCGTTCGACCTAGTCAATCACGATTTACTACTTCAAAAACTAAATGCATATGGAGTCACAGGTAATGCTTACAGCTTGATAAAATCAATTTTAAGTAATCGTTTTCAAAACGTAACAATCAACGGTAATAAAAATAATATAATAAATCATAAGTACTATTCAGAAAAAGTCTCGATAGAAATGGGCACTCCGCAGGGATCTATCTTAGCCCCGTTTCTCTTCATCATTCTCATGAATGACGCGGATCAGGCATTTGATAGCATATCTAATATTACAGTCTGTAAATATGCAGATGATACGTCAATCTTGGTCAGCAATATGTCTCAGAAACAAGCGCTCATTAATGCAAACTCATCTATATTTCATACATGGTGCGTAGATAACGGTTTATCACTTAATTCTTATAAAACAGGGTACATGCAATTTAATAATCCTCGAAACCACAAAACAACACAATTACCAAATCCAAAACTCAACGGTAAGGATATACAACACCTTAAAATGGGCAAATTATTGGGCATTGGTATAACCCCAATATTGAACTGGGAATATCACATTGATTCAATATGTGGGAAACTTAGATCTGCCAGTTTTGCATCTTGTCAATGAGGGCCTCGGCAAATCAAGTCGCTCTAATAAAATATTATCATGCGCATCTGGCAAGTCCTATGGCCTATGGAATAATCATCTGGGATGCCTCCAGCGCGACGATTCGCCTTTTTAGACTGCAAAAGGAGATATTTCGAAGAATAACTTTCTCAAAATATAGGGATATTTGCCGAACTCTGTCACCGAACTTGGCGTAATGACATTTATTCCTTATATATCTACCACTGTTGCATGTATGTTTTTAAACACAAACCTAAATTTGAAACCAACATGGTATATAATCAATAATTTAACACACGGAACTTAAATCAACTAGCTGTGCCAACACACCGTACATATTTTTACAAACAAGGACCATATTACATGTGTCTCACATTATTCAATAAACTTCCTACGAATATTAAAGCCATCTCGCAGACTACAATATTTAAAAAAAACTAAAAGCGCATCTACTTGACAAAGCCTTTTATTCTATCCATGATTTTATCAATTAAATAGTTATTGTATTCATCAATCTTTTCACTATTTAATAATAATTTTAGTTTAGTTTTATTTAGTTTAAGATATTTCGCGTATATATTTAAGTTAATTTTTAATTTTACCTTGACAGTTGTAATACATATATTTATGTCCTACTACACATCAATTAATTAAAAAAGAAATAATTATGGAGGTAAATGGTTTCAGCAAGTCGGAACACAACCTTATTTCGCTTGGATTATTTAAGGTTATATAAGACATATTATATCAAATGGGTTGGGAGAAGAGATGTTTAAGAATAGCCTTGGCGAAGTCCCGATCACAATTCACTTGACTTTTTTCTATGGGGTTATTTTAAGTTAAATGCTTATGTTACCAGACCAACCAATTTGCAAAAATTAGCTGAAAAAATAAAATAATGTAGTGAAAAGAATACTACCCGTATTTAATGAATTATTGAAATGATATCTCATCTAAGAATTTACTAATTGAAAAATTACATTAAAGTGTCAGGGATTGCCGCAAAATATAAAATAGCAGATAGAAAATAAAGGTAAGATTACTAGTTTATTATTATTAAACATTTACAGAATAGGTACTGTGTGTATTTTGATATTTCTGAATTTTTAGGACCAATGTAGATTTTAATTTACCTATTTTTTTCATTGAAAAGATAATATGTCCGCTCCGATGTCCAATATACCCAATGTGTATAGATATTGTAACAATTTACGTCGCAATTCTTAAATATGATTATAGCAGTTGTGCAAAATAATTTTATGCGATATTTAAATATCTCACTTCGTTGACTAAGTTCATAGATTAAATAATATTAAAATACCTTTTTCAATTTGATTTGTCAGATGTTTATAAATGATATTCCTCAAGGTAATTCTAATTAATGGCGTTAGATTTTATTATACTTAATTTAAAAAAATAACAAAAACAAATTGTTTCAACTACTTACTAAGTAAATAACTGCTGAAATTGAATATCATTAAATGTACCCAAACCTCATGAGTTTTCAATGCTTATACCCTAGCAATATATTCAAGTATTTATGAGCTTTCTGAATCATTTTAGATAGCAGAATTTCTTCTTATCTTGATATTACACATATTTTACGACTCCAAATCTACTGGAATATTTTTGCATGTTAAGCAACTGCCCGTTAAAATCATTGTGCTACCATGTTTTATTGATTTACATGTAAATTAGGTTAGTTATGCATATTCATTAGTGTAATCAGACCTATATGTCTTTTATACACTTACTTTTGTCGGAAAATAATAATGTCTTTTAATATTAATTGCTGTACTTTTATAATAAACAGGGTGTCACATGTAAGGAAATTATGCTTATCCATAGATTACTGGGATAAAATATGGTGGTTTAATAAAGCTTCTTATTTTATGTCCAAATGTTTACGCTTAAGTCGAGACTAATTTTTAAATTTCAATATAGTATTGTAATTTATTAACATCAATTCGACACTAGTGAAATTTATTAATGTTATCATATTATATATTACGGTCATAATTGAGTATAAAAAAAAAACATTAGAACCACAGTACATAAACTAAAATATGTTTTCATTGGCGCACCTAACAAACATTTAAAAAATGCAATGATAATAAATTAGTAGATTTGTGTATTTGAAGGTGTTTTTGTATATTAATAATTGGCACAAAAAACGAAAATCCTAATTTTTGCTATTTGGTAAAAACCAAATCTAGTTTTCCCGGTAATTGAAAAACATGTTCATTGGTTTGCTCGAAGGTGGTTTTTTGATTAAAAATTGCTAATCACCTTAACCGAAACCAATTCACTATTGTGCTGTTAGGCATAGACTGAAGAGGGTCAGGAACGAACCGAGAGATAAAGAACAAACAAGGTTTAAGACCGCCATCTTCGACTTATAACAACAAGAGGCCGAATCTTCAATACGCCGATCTATAGTCAGCAAACGAAAGTCATCCTGTAACCTTTCGAAGGGTTTTTCGCAGAATCCAAACTTTCGGCTTGCAATCGAATCAGCCACATCTTGTGTTAATATTAATATCTCAACATCGATATGTTGAGACTACACTAGAACCTATACATAAGTGGTGTTGGTGATGAATCTCTATTACGATTGAGGATACATGATTTTCTATTAAAATTATTATGGTATAGCTTATAGAATTTCATATACTTCAATTTGTTTAAAAGTTAAAAGACATACATTTCAAGCAAGTTAATTCCCGTCCCCATATTGCAAGAGTTTCTGTAGAGCTATTTGTGGATGATAGTTTATTTATTTATTTAATACACGGAAAGCTCCTTATTTTACATATTAATATATTACGAGGGTAGATTGAAAAGTTTCCGGAATGGGCAATAGATGGCGCGCGTATCGTGAAATTGTTATGATGGTTGTCAAGGCTAACCTATTTTAGGTAAGCTGTCAAATTTTCAGACACGTGCGGACTTCCGTTTTTGTTTACTAGGATATCTTGTGAAGCAAGTCAGGCACTTTTGCAAAAATTGATAAAAACAAATTTCGTGCAGTCATCAAACATTTCTGGATGGATGGGAAAAAGGCGACGAAGATACGAGATATTTTGCAGAAAGTTCATGGCACATCCATACCTTCATTTTCGACTATTAGTTTCTGGGTGAGCGAGTTCAAACGTGGCCGTACGAGCACCAAGGATGAACCACGCAGTGGACGTCCAAAAACGGCAACAAATGAAGAAATGGTCGACAAAGTCCATGATCTCGTGTTAGCCGATCGACGAGTGAAGTTGCGCGAAATAATGGAGACCACGGGCATCTCATATGAACGTGTGCAAAATATCGTGCACGAACATTTTGGCATGAGGAAGCTATCGGCGCGATGGGTGCCGCGTTTGCTGACTATGGACAACAAGCGAAATCGTGTGACCACTTCGAAAGAGTGTTTGGCCTTATTAAAGCGTAATCCAATGGATTTTTTCGCCGATTCGTGACCGTGGACGAAACATGGATCCACCACTACACACCAGAAACCAAGCAGCAGTCGAAACAGTGGATTTCTCATTTCTCATCGGCTGAAAAGGTCATGGCCACCGTTTTTTGGGATTCGCAAGGTGTGATACACATCGACTTTTTGCAGAAGGGAAGAACTATCACGGGACAATACTACAGCGATATATTGGATCAATTCAACGGCATATTGAAGGAGAAACGGCCTCATTTGCAGCGGAAAAAAGTGCTCTTCCACCACGACAACGCGCCGGCCCATTCATCCCGAATCGTCAATGCTAAATTGGTTGAATTGGGCTACGACGTGGTGCCGCATCCCCCGTACTCTCCAGACCTGGCCCCGTGCGACTTCTTTTTGTTCACAAACATGAAGACTTGGCTCGGAGGCAAGCGCTTTACGTCAAATGAGGAGGTCATCGACGCCACTAAAGCTTATTTTGCAGAGTTGCGAAATCATATTTTTCTGAAGGCTTAAAAAAGTTGGAGCACCGCTGAGAAAAGTGTATCGCCCTGCAAGGGTACTATGTTGAAAAATAAAAACTAAACCTGTTTAATTACTGCATTTTCTTGCCCATTCCGGAAACTTTTCAATCTACCCTCGTATAAATAAATATTATCGACAATTCGAATTTATAATAGTTATATTCAGGTTGATTCTGTGCAAATGCTTGTAAAACAAAGTCTTATTAATGCTGAATAAATCAATATTATTATTTAAGTAAATAACGCATTAACCTGGAAATTGGATTGTTTAGATAATAATTGGTGCGATGCGTTCTTGGGCAAAATAGTATATGCGGACAGAAAAAGTGCTTATTTATAATTTTGTGAACAATACACAGGTCTTGTTTTCATAATATTCATAATTTATAGTGGAGAGTCGTACTAAGGTTTCTTTATTTAATAATGTAAATATAACTGTACTTCCTTAGAATTTATTTAATTTATATCGCGACCGGTTTCGGCGGTTAAGCTATCATCGGGCGAAACTGGAATATATAACATATATGTTTCTTTGCTATTTTATAATGTGCATATAATTAAATGCTTATATCTAGCTTAAAATTAAAATTAAAATTATTTACAATGTGTGTGTGAATTTGTTGGGTTGTATTTTATACATGTACTGTGTGTTGTGTTTGTTTGTGTATTGTGTATGTGTGCTAATGTTGTATGTGTGTGTTTATCGTGTTATGTGTTTGGATTAGTGTTTAGTTACTTACTTGTCTTGTGGCATTTGTTTGCTTATGTTCGTTTTTCTTTTCATGTCTGGTTGATTTGTTCTTGGTTGTTATTTTTTATATTGTACGCCTATAATAGTTTGTGATTATTATGTTATAATTGGATTTATTTATTATGGTGTGTTCTACTTGTAGGTTATGTCGTTCGTTGTTGTATTAGTGTATGTTGTTTTATTATTATTGATTAGTTTCTTACTTGTATGGTTGTTCGATGTATTATGTTTGGTGTGGATTGTTTTATTCTATTTATACGTATTTGTATCAATTTTTGTGTGGTTTTTATGTTGTATATTGACGTGTTTCGTCTGCGTGTGTGTGTAGTTGCATATGCGGAAAATGGTTTTATTTTTTTGAATATTGGTTCTATGTCCAGTAGTATTTGATCGTTTAATGATATTGTTAATGGGTTATGTATGTTTTTTCTATTTCTAGGTTCTAGCAGGTTTAGTTTAAATGATTTTTCTGTTGGTGCAGCACTTCTATGGTATTGGGGTCATTGCAATAGTGGTTGTTAACCCTTAATTGTCGTCCGAAGTTTGATGTTGTGACGTTTCTCTTATGTTCTTTGACTCTTTTTTCAATGCTTCTACCTGTTTCGCCGATGTATGTTGCGTTACAATTATAGCATGTTAGCTTATATACTCCGCTTTTTTTGTAGGATATTGTTTTTTTCTTTGAAGGATGGTAGTATGTTTTGTAGTGTGTTGTAAGTCTTGAATGCTGCTTTTATTTTGTTTTTTTTTGTAATATATTATATATTTTAAGGCTTATTGTCCCGTTATATGGTAGTTTGCGATATGTGACGTTATTTTCTTCTTTATCTGAATTTGAGGTAAGTTTGATTAAGGGTTGTTTTGTTTTGTTAATTATTTGTGTCTATTAAGTGTATTGGGAATTTGCGTTTTTGTGCTAGTTCTATAATGGTATCGTATTCTATTTTGTAGTTTTAATTATTCATGGGGATGATATTTAGTCTATGTCCTAGGCTTTGGAAACATGCGAATTTATGACTAGGGTGGTGATGTGATGTATATGGGATAATGGTGGCGCTGTGTGACGGTTTTCTGTATATATTGTATTCTAACATTGTGTTATTCTTAGTAATAGTTATGTCCAAATAGTTAATTTTGTTGTTATTTTCTATTTCAGTTGTGAATGTTATGTTTTTGAATAGTTTGTTGGTGTATGTTTTAACATCTTCGATTTTATCTTTTGGTCCTTCCCATATGCATATCGTCGACATATCGTTTCCATAATTTGATGTATTTTCGGTAGGGGTTATTGTTTGAGAGTATTTTGGTGTCTATGGTTTTATTAATAAAATAATCTGCTGAGCCTATGGGTAAGCCATCGATCATTTGATAGATTTTATTGTTGAAAATGCAGAAGTTTTATTGTGTGATTTTTTAATGATATTTATTATATGTTCTGTTTCTGTATGGTCGATTAGTTGTGTTAAGTCTTCGGTAAATAATTCTATTGTTTCTTCTGTTGGGATGTTGTTGTATAGGTTGATTATGTCAAATATGATGGTGTTATTATTGTATTATTTAGTTCTTGTATAAGTTCGTATGTATTTTTTATAGTGTGTGTGGGTTTTAAACTGGGCAAGTTATGTAGTATTTTTAAGGATGTTTTGGCGGGAGTGTTGGTATTATCGGTTTTGGGTCTTATGGGGTGGTTGATTTTATGTAATTTGATAGTGCCATGTAGGGTGGGAAGTGTAGGGTTCATTGGTATTTTTGGTATGCGATTGTTGTTGTATTTTTGAATGGTGGTTTTTGTTTTTTCGATAATATTTTTCGTTTTTGTATGTGTTTATTTAGTGGGGTTCTCTTCATTTCTGTGAGGTGATTTTCGTGTATGAATGTGTTTACTTTTTGTATGTAGTCATTTTGTTTTATGATAATCATTCCTGTGCTTTTGTCTCCTTTTACTATTATGCTGTTATTTTTTGTAAGTTTATTATGTATGGATTTTATTGTATCTTTTTCTGTTTTTTGTGCTTTTTTGTATTTTTAGTAGTTTTTAATATATTTTGTGTATTTTCGTATTTGGTTAGAATAGGTGTCATTTTTTCTGTTATAATTTTTTCTTTTTCTTGTATATGTATTGCTGCTTGAATGTGTATGCTTACTATTGGTAGGTTAATGATGTTGGGGGTGGGTGCATATTTTAAGCCCTTATCTAGTAGATTATGTTCGTCTGTCGTGAATGTACTGTTTGTTAGGTTAGTATATTTTTTCTTGAAGAGGTGTGTCTGTATTATGTGTGTGTGTGTTTATAGTGTGATTGATTTTCTGTTAGCGTAAGTGCTCAAGTTTGTTATGTTTTTTGATTTCATTATGTGTGTTATTCATATTGGTTTCCATGTCAGTATTTGTAATAAATAAGTCTAATTCTATGTGTGTTAATGTTGATGTTAGATTTTGATATAAGTAATATAAATTAGTGTTAGTATTGTTTAATATTTAATATTGTTTACGTACGGCTTTGTTAATGATCTTGGTGGTGATCTTGTTCGTTTCTTCAGTGGTGATGTTTGAGTGTTTCTTAACTCGTGTGAAGTTGGGTGTTAGTTTTTCTGTTTTGCAAGTTCGTAGGAGTTCGTACAATAATCTATGTCTGATGAAAGAATGCCTAAGCGATATGCGACAATTCTTACAAAATTGTTTTGAACCCTTTCCAAAGCGTTTACTAAGTATTGTTGGTAGGGACTATTACTAATGCGTACTCAATAGTTGGCTGCACTAGGGGACAATATAACAATTTTAAGGATATTATGGAGAAATCTTTGCCAATACGCAATACAAAGCCCAGTAGTTTCATTGCTTTGTTTACAATTTGATTAATATGAGCGATGAAGGAGAGCTGTTTAGAGAAGAACACTCATTTCATCGACGTGCTCTAATATTATGTTATTAATTTTATATTCGAAGTATATTTTTGGTGTACTGATGGTAAATGATATTATTTTATATTTACTAGTATTTAAAAGCAATTGGTACGTAAGAAACCAATCCGCCAATTTATCCAAGCAACGATTACAAAGTTGCAGGGTCATTTGGAGAGTTTATCTCAGTAAATATTTTTATATCATCGGCGAATAATAAGAATACATAACCTTCTTGACACGCGATTACGTTGTTGATGAATAAATTAAATAGGATTGGTACAATATGCAACCCTTGAGGGAACTCGGAAAAAACCTGTATTGGTCTGGATTTGTAAGAGTCAATCTTAACAATTTGGTGCCTATTTGATAAAAACTACGAATCGAATCAACTACTTGATTGCTAAGTCCAATTCATTCATTAATTAATAAGCCTACGAAGCAAAATGTTATGACACTGATGCCTTGAAGAAGTTAGTGTAGATTGCGTCTACTTGAGCTCCCTTCACCAAGGCATCGGCTGTATAATTCTCATAAAGTAACAATTTTTTTACAGTTGATCTTCTAGATACAAAACCATGTTGTTCTTCAATTATGACATTTTTTAACCGCCCAAGATAATATTGTCAAAACAATATTTGTTCAAACATTTTGGGTATGACCGATTGAATACAAATTCCCCTATAATTCCCGATGTCATCGTGGCTTCCATGTTTGTGTATTGGTATTAAAACATTATTCTCTGATCGATCTCTCAAATACTAGTTGGAATATCATCAGGGCCACAGGTGAAATAATATTGCTACACATCAATGGCCTTGTACACTGACAAAGAGTCAATATTAAATGAAAATGTTGAATTAAGAACGTTGAAACTACGAATGACATTAAGATCTTGACACTTATTATCAGTATAAACATTTTGAAAAAAAATCCAAGAACAAATTCACTGTACTCTGTAGGTTGTTAGTTGTTTTGCTAAGGTAGTGCATTGAGGCCGGGTAACCGTTTTAGTTTTATTACGTTCTTTAGCAAACTTCCAAAACATGTTACTGTTTTTAAATATTTTTGATTCTATTTTGTTGATGTAGGATGCATATAATTGATTAAGTAGTTCTTTACATGGATATCTCAATTTACTAAATATGATAACGGGTGTCCAACAATTATTGCAGTCCCGGGTGGCGTTGGAATAAAAGACGTAGGTCGATTATTATATGTTGCAAATAAATGAACTGACATTTTTAATGCACATTTAAGTTATGTTTGACAATTAACATGTCAGTTCATTTATTTGACACATGAAAGAATTGACCTACGTTTTTGATTCCAACGCCACCCGGGACTGCAATAATTGTTGGACACCCGTTATAATTTGAATATGAATTAGTAGATTTGTACGTTATGTGAGCCGTTTTTTTACTTTTAATTAATTCGATAATAAAATGTATTAATATCCTTTAGTTCGTTGTAGAAAATTAAATAATCATTTTAAAAATACGAAAACATTTCGTGAATCTACAACAGTGAGTCTTACTCATTTATTAGTTTATTTAACAGAAATAATTTAATTCAAATTAGTGTCGCTTTGATAGTTGTACAATTCGCAACACGCAAATTAATTTTGTTTTATTCAATGTCTATCGAGGTATTAGCCAGAGAAGTAGTTGTTTCAAATTAATTTGTTTTGTAGTCTTAGTAAGACTCACTGTTGTAGATTCACGAAATGTTTTCGTATTTTAAATTTATTATTTAATTAATTCGATTAGTTATTTAATGTACCATCTTGGGAATTTGCCATTATATATTTTTACGAGGAACAAACTATCGGCTGCAAAGTTTTAGTCAGAGGCCCAGTTCGTTGATGCGAAAAAGTCATTAATCGAAATGTAATTAGCCGCAGTAAAAATCGTAATAAAATATTTCACTAAATTCTTGGAGACTTAAATTATTACATTTAAAATTAACATTGTACCCAATATGGCGAAGACTACTATTAAATATCAAGTCAGTTGCCTTACTAACCGTGGAGGTGTCACTGTGACCGAAAACTAAATCCAAGAAAAAAAAATCTTTCGTTTGAAATATTATTCAGTTGAAATAAATTTTAAAAGCTTAGTGTATCTACTGAGCGGACGATCGATTTTGAATACATACTCCTAAATTATCATTATTCCATTCATCAGAAGGAAGATTGTAATCGCCGCAAATAATTATGTCGTCGACTGTATTATTTTCAATAATTTCATCAATAGATTGGCAGTGTGATTCGAACTTATCAAGTGGGGAATTAGGTGGGACGTATGTCGGGCCTATAACATATTTCTTATTAATAATATTAATATTGACGAAGAATTATTCGACATTATTACAAGATATTGAAATACTGCTAGAATTAAATTTCTTTTTAGCGCACATCAGAATACCACCACCCTCAGATTTAGAACTACTATATAATGAGCGAGCATATATATTACAATAAGTATGTATGTATTTTAATCAAAATACAGATTTCAGCACTATTAACATCATTCGACAACCAAGTTTCTATTATAATGACTACATCATAATTTGACATTGAGATATTATGGGTAAGTTCTTATAATTTGGTTTTCACACCACCCGCATTACGGAAATAGATGTCCAGATTTCTTAGTTTTTTAGGACGTATTTGTGGATTCGGTGTCCCTCCGAAATAGCGAATGGTTAAATTCGATTCACCTGCTTCCATGCGACGTTAAGATCTTCCCGGAGATTGTACAGGTAGCTTTGCTGCGAATGGGTTACTTTTGCTCTCACTAGAATGCAGATTGGCGATACTACTGTTTTTTTAAATTATTATCGACTACATGTTGCAGTGCCGAGAATATAGCTTTATCGGGTCTTGCATGTTGAGATTTCTTACCCACCTGGATCACATTAAGAGGTTGAGCTTTAATATCTGTATCATCAAGGAATTGCTTTACTACCATTTTACAATCATTTATTTTGTCATATAACTGTGGATTTATTTGATTCAGGTACGTTGTAAAACATAATATTTTTCTTTTTTTACTAATTGAACTTCAGATTTATAAAAGGCAAACTGCTATGCCTTTTTCAAGAACATCTAGGCGTAATTTGACTTTATTAATTTCAATGCTAATTGTTTCCATAAGATCAATTTTTAATTTATCCAGTGCCGAACCGATCGCCGACTCAAGGGATGCTATACACATGTGAGATGATGATAGCACATTAATATCCATACCTTCAACATTACAGTGGTTACAAATCCAATGATCCCCATTCTCTTTTAGTTTCAGTGATGTAATAATCCATTCTATCGTTGTCCATTTCAGTACACTTAATATGATGTCATTTTTTGCATTTGGGACATTTTAATGCGGCAGGACGGGGTTAAATAAATTTGGTACAAACTCAGTGTTCATTTTCACAAAATAAACACTGAGGTTCGATGGCTCGAACTTTTTGTGGTCTTTTATCGATAGCGTTTTCGCTTTCTTGAATAGATCCTCCTTCAATACATCTGACGAATAAGGTGACTATCGTGTGACTTTACAACGTAAACTAATTGGTCTACAATTGTTCTATAAAAGTTTATGATATAGTATTAAAATCTACAATTTTACTCTGCAGATTGCACAAGTCCTATGTTTTAAATAATGCTTTTTAGCCACTAAAAACTCCTGTTATTTACAGAGCCTTAGAATACATGTTCGCGTTCGAATCTTTCGATAATGTCAATATCTTTCCATAGCCACCCTAATGATGGGATATTATGGGAAGAAGACGAAGGGACTTACGCTGCTAGCTCTTCAGCAGTATTTTCAGGTTGCCTGGGTTGCAACGAAGGACATACTAGGGAAGTGTGTTATCATTAGGTGCGCACTTACTATTTAATTTCTTATTATTAAAAATCTTATGTTTTCTGTTCATAAAAATGCAAAATGTATGATAATAAATTCTATACTATAAATTATAATCATGTTTTTAAATTTCAGTTATTTAAATATCCAAATCGATTTTTTTCTTGAAATGAATTTTTTCAATGTTTACAAGATTATCTTACCATATGCTAGTCATAGAATGGTACAACTTAAATAATGTTGTATCCGGCGCCTTTTTCTCATTTGCTTATTCATATTCCATGCGTACTGCTTCTTAGTGAATGTTAAGTAATCAAAGATCAATTACTTATAGTTTAGGGGATGATTTTATTTTAAATTGAATCCTAATTTATAATATTAATATTTTACATACCTTCTTTGTGTGGACATTACAAGTCATCAACTTATTGTATTTAATCTTATAAAGCTTATATAATTTGTTTTATTTGAAATATAGATATACAAAACGATATGATGGATGGATTGTGTATCCTCAATCTCTCAATGGAATGTTTGTTATAAATGTTTGCAACCGTAAGGAGTGCCGGTGTAATCTCATCAATCTAATTTTCGCATTGTGGTCAGATGGAAAATTCACTTCCGGTAGCGCCCTTTGGTTTTCGCAGGGGTTTCCCCCCTCTTCCGGCAGCGCTGAAATAAGTGTCCCCCGGATTGATTGAGCGTTCAAATTTAGTATATCAATGTCGGGCGTTTAGGGCATTACACAATCCGATCCTTTTCAGCGGCGTGGCCCCGGAACGTTTTCGCTCCTTTTGTCAAACTAATGGCAGGAAATTGGACTCGATTCGGCCCTGAATGTATACACACACGAACGTGTTGGGAGGCGGCAGACACGTGAACGGCGCACCTAAATGCCGCCCCCTGCATACAAACAGCGTTTAACTGTTAATTACATCGTTTCATTTTGGCACCAATAAAAATTAAACTGCGCATAGATGTCGCTAAATTAACTTTTCTCCACTTTTATAGGGATCCAATTTATGTATGTGTATGGCAATATCAGTAGAGCTCGATTTTTTTATTTTCGTAATTGTTAAAATGCGTTTAGTTAAAATAATAATTCTTATACTTTCAAAAATATACTTAGTTAACCATGACTTACATTAGTTAATATTTGATATAGTTCTAGGTTAAATTAGTTATCATTTCACACCCAAAATTAAATGAAGAATTGTATTTAATTAATAGATTTTAGGAAAAGGTGAGTGACCAAATGATTATTAACTGAAATTGATCTATCAATTTAATTTCTAGTTAGGCCTCATGATTGGATGGTAAATATCCTGTGCCGAAAATCGCACTAAGTGCATATCCTCTCTATACTATGGTTTTTCTCCCTTTAACAAACACACCCTTGCACCCCGGGGTGTTTTCATTAGCCGTCGAAATCGATCAGTGACGCACTATCCGAACGAGTATGTTCGTACTTTTTTTTCATTTTAGATGTACCGCACCTTCACCTGGTCTCTTCTTCTACCGATGACACCTCGTAAATTCCACCTTTATTGCCTCGGCAAACATTCTGGTGCGACGATGGGCGGTTTAGTTTATGTCCGGCGACAATTAGCTTTAATTAAATTGTATTCGATATCTTATCTACCATTAAGGACGGACTTTTAATGTGCGTCGCATGTACGGACTTAATTTCGGGTAATTGAGTCGGTTTATTGGTGACTCATTGCTTTCTTAAATTAAGTCGTATTTACGGGTAAACATATACTCGTATATTGTCTATAGTAGATATTTATTGGTTGATTTAGTGTTAGACAAAAAGTAAAACGGGTTAAATTAATTTAACTTACCATCAGAGGTTAGTTTTTACCATTAGGTAGTAATAAAAATTCCGATCAGAAAATTTTCAGAAAATTGTATATTTAAGTAGATAATGAAGTAGCTGAACTATTCAATTAAGGTATTTTTTATTCGTAAAGAAATGTTTTATTTCTCGACATAATCTCTATTTATAATAATGCACTTACTGTAACTGTTTGCTAACATTTCGATGTCTGTCTTCAGGAGCTCCGTATAAGTCCCTCAAAATAGATATCTGTTTCCAGCTTGAACTTCTCATTCCAGTAAGATCTTTTACCAGCGAGCCACTGCTTAGGTCGTAAAAAGGAAATAGTCCCTCAAAATAGATAATTGTTTCCAGCTTGACCTTCTCATTCGAGTAAGATCTTTAACCAGTGAGCCACTGCTTCAGTCGGAAAAATAGTAAATAGTCTCTAGGGGCTTACAGAATACGAAGAATGTAGGAGCAATGTATAGCTTCATTTCTTTCATTTATGGGCCATATAACGGCTGGAGCTGAGTGAGCTGGAGCATTGTCTTGGTAAAACCATTTTTTTTGTCAATTGTGGCCGTTTGACTTTTACTTCGTCGTTCGATCGATTCAGTTTGCCTTGCTCAAGATAATCAATGATAATATTTATGCGCATCCCAAAAAAATACTGGCCAAAACCGTGCTGGTTCATTGTTGACTCCAAAGTATGTGGTCAAAACTAGAGAAATGCGATTCTTCAAAAATAGTCAAAGATAAAGTTACCGGTGAGCTATAAAGAGATAGCTAGCGGTTAGTGATAATTATTTATTTACTTTATTGATTCTACTCCACTTAAAAAATATTTAAAAAATTAATAAAAATTTACAAACTACTTAACAATTTAGAGCAGAGAACGTGCGGGCGGAGTTAACTTAGTGTTCTTCCACTCGGACCCATATTACTGGATGACGCTATTCTCACCAGTAGTATATTTTAACCATTTTTGGCAATATTTTTGCCATTACTGGCTTATTTGTGTTCAGCAGTTGTTTTTTGGTAGTCAATAACGATCACACGTTCTATATATATTCAACAAGAAGACCAAAGTTCTGAATAAATATCTAAAAATAATAGATACTACTTGCAGAAATAGTTATCATTCAACAATATTAAACAATAATACAACTAAATAAAAAACTTTTTAACTTTGTTTGTATAACACGGACTTTATTTAGTGACTATAGTTTCGACAATTTTAGCTTGTCATTATCAAACTAGAAGTAATTAAACTAACAATTTACAGGTATATATATGTTTAAAAATTAAGGTTTTACAACAGCGTTAAAAAGGGGGGTATATATCAGGTCAACCTGGTCGTTAATTACGGGGGTTTCCGGATTAGCGCGCGCTTTGTAAATTTCTAGAGACTCCAGGAGGTCCATCTTACGGCCTTTTTCGGTAAAATGTATAATTGACAGTACATCCTTACCAAAAGTATGATTGTTTTCAATCATATGTCTGGCAAAAGATGACTTATCAATTAAATTAAGCCGAAAAGAACGAAGATGTTCCTTTAGTCTTGTATTGAAATTACGACCAGATTGCCCTATATATATTCCCTTACAATTTTCACAAGTAAGTTTGTATATCCCTGATCTGTGAGTATTCTCTATTGATGTTTTTGGATTAAAAATTATGTTGCGTATTTTCTTAAAAGGTTTTAGAGCTACTATTACATTATGTTTTGACAAAATATGTTTAATTTTTAATGAAATGTCACCAAAGAAGGTAAGGGGCTTATAAATTAAATGTTTTTGTGATACCTGGCCTGCATATATGTATTTACGTAGGTTTTTCATTTTGTATTTATTAATTAATTTATCAATGATTGATGAAGAATACCCATTTGAAGAAGCTATTGTTTTTATGATGTTGATTTCTGAATTAAAAGCTTGTTTTGACAATGGAATATTAAAAGCTCGAAAAATCATAGAATTAAACGCAGACAATTTATGTTTTAGTGGATGGTTAGAACTGTTAGGGATGACTCGATCAGTATACGTAGGTTTACGGTAAATTTCAAATGTTAATGATTGATTAGTTTTTGTTATTGAAAGGTCTAGAAATTTAATATTATTGTTAATTTCGGATTCGACTGTGAATGTTATATTTGGGTGGAGGTTATTAATAAATTCTAAAAATTGTTTTAGTTGTCTATCTGTTCCTACAAATGAAGCTAATATATCATCGACGTATCTAAACCACATTTTGATATGTTTTTTACCTAATGGAGAATCTAATATAATATTTGTTAAATTGCACATGAAAATTTCGGCTAGCAATGGGCTCAGAGGTGAACCCATTGCAAGTCCTTCTGTCTGTTTATAATATTTATTTTCAAATGAAAAATAGTTGTTATTTAAAATGATTTCAAGGATATTTAAAAATTCTGTTTTAATTGAAATATTAATATTGAGTGTATCAAATGATGTTTTTATTAAATTTAAACAATCTGTGGGTGGAATTTTAGCGAACATGTTAGATACGTCGAATGATACTAGTTTGTGGTTAGGAGGGAATTGGTAATTTGTTAATTTGTTACATAAGTCTTTTGAGTTTTTAATTGATCTAGGGTCCCTAAAATCGGTTAATTCTTTATAAAGTGTGTTAAGATGGCATGCAATTTTATGGGCAGGAGAGTTAATAAACGAAACAACGGGTCTAATAGGTAAGTTAGTTTTATGGATTTTTAATAGTCCATATAACCTGGGACAAATGGGATTCATAGGAAATAGCCAAGATTTATTAATATTAGTGAAAACTGAATTTGATTCATTAACTACGGATTTATGGGTTTTTTGGAATTTAGGTGTTGGGTCTGTGTTTAATTCTATGACATCCGAAGCCTGTATGAAATCGTTGATTTTAGATACATAGGATGATTTTTCCAGTACAACTACTGAATTCCCCTTATCTGCTTTGGTGACAATCAAATTGTTAACTTTAATTTTCTTCTTAATTGATTTAATGATATAACTATCTGAATTATTAAAAGTTGTTTTTCTAATTAAGTTAGCTATTTTATATTTTGTATACTCACAGTCAGGGACATCTTTTAGGGCTAGTTCTGATTCTACTATCAAGGTATCTTTGTTGCTCTTATGTGATACGTGTGGGGAATAGTTTGGGCCTAATTTCAAAAATTCTATTTCCTGCTTTTCAAATTTTACTCCGGAATGGTTCACGAAACTCGGATAAAAACTTGCCTCAGTTTGAATATGGGTGGACTGATTCTTTTTGGTGTCCGTTTTCTTCATTTTTTCTTGTAGTAGGGCGCGGAGTTTTTTCCTCTGAACTAGAAATTTTTTGTGGCAAATACGGCTCACTTTTCCTCTAACGTAATCATCCAGGAGATCAAATTCCACTGGGTGTAAATGGAATGTAAGTTCGCAATGCAAAATTTTGATATATGAGAACAGGATATCTCGTTTGTAAAACCAAGACTTAACTTCATCTTTTATCCACGTTTTTTCGCCTGATATTATAGCGTTCTTTGCAGCTCTTGTTTGGAGGTTGGTTTTCACTTGCACAAATTTTGGAGTAACTTTCATTTTTAAGCATTGTTGGAGAAATTTGATATTTAAAGATGCTTGTTTTACCTTTAATTGTAGTTTAAAGTACTTTTTTGCCTTATAAGCTACACTAGCATTGATCAAACTGTTAACGGTGGAGGCTTCTACTTCGTTATACATAATTCTTCACAAATAAAAAACTTTTTAACTTTGTTTGTATAACACGGACTTTATTTAGTGACTATAGTTTCGACAATTTTAGCTTGTCATTATCAAACTAGAAGTAATTAAACTAACAATTTACAGGTATATATATGTTTAAAAATTAAGGTTTTACAACAGCGTTAAACAGGGGGGTATATATCAGGTCAACCTGGTCGTTAATTACGGGGGTTTCCGGATTAGCGCGCGCTTTGTAAATTTCTAGAGACTCCAGTTTAACAGTTTGATCAATGCTAGTGTAGCTTATAAGGCAAAAAAGTACTTTAAACTACAATTAAAGGTAAAACAAG
>CAXAKX010000230.1:57585-144254 GCA_963969525.1 Ontholestes murinus
ATCACTCAACGAGGTGACACGTATTAATATCGCTAGATTGACATCTCTTGGTTATAAAATTAAAAACTATGGAAAACGTTTTTGAACAAGTGCAATATGATGATCGCATCAGTAAATATCAACACCATACATATCAGCCCAGAACCACAAATTTTGAAAATAACGATGAAATTCGAATAACAATTCAAAATCAAGACATTTATACCTGCCCCGGAAACAGTTATATTTACTTAAGTGGTGAAGTTGACCACAAACTCGCTCAAGGTAAAAAGTTTGAGTTGATTACAAATGCATTCGCCTTTCTGTTTGAAGAAATTAGATTTGAATTAAATGGAGTCGAAATTGATCGAACCCGCGACTTGGGAATCGCTAGTACTTTAAAAGGTTTGCTATCCTATCATGATTTTCAGGACATGAAAGAATTGGGAATAGCAGGGTGGGCCAAAACGGGGCACATTAAAACATATTTTACTAATAAAGCATTTTATGCTTTGATTCCACTAAAATGTTTATTGGGATTTGCAGAAGATTATCAAAAGCTAATTATTAATGTTAAACAGGAATTGATTTTACTTAGATCTTCCACTGATGTAAATTGTTTTACGTGTACTGATGAGAATGCACAAATTAAATTTAAACTAAATAAAATTGAATGGCGAGTGCCACATGTTGAACTAAATGATGAATTAAAATTGCAAATGATTGAGCAAGTGAAAAGTGATGCAAACATTTTAATACCTTTCCGAAAATGGGAATTACATGAACTGCCAGCATTAAAAAAATCTCGAGATGATATCTGGGCCGTAAAAACCTCAAGCGGATTGGAAAAGCCACGATATGTGATTCTTGCCTTTCAAACCAATAAAAGAGGTGTGGCTAACGCTGACGCGTCGACGTTTGATCATAGCAAAATTAAAAATATTAGAGTTTATCTCAATTCTGAATCTTTCCCATACGATAATCTACATTTGGATTTTGATCGAGATGATTACTTGACTGTCTATAACATGTACTGTAATTTTCAACGAAGCTATTACAATCAACCGAGTCGACCACTATTATCATTTATTGAATTTAAAAATTGTGCGATTTTTGTGTTTGATGTGTCAAAGCAAAATGAAAGTGTAAAATCATCAGCCGTGGACCTGCGCATTGAGATGGAGGCATCTGAAATATTTAAAGATAATACCCGCGCATACTGTCTCATTTTGAGTGATTCAATTGTCGAGTATACACCGATATCTGGAATCGTTAGAAAAATTATTTAAAAATGGATCTAAAAGTTTTCATTGATTTGATTCCGGTGACATTTACTTATGTGTTGGAAGAGGATAATGATGATATAAATTGGATGCAAGAAGCTGCTGACCGATTACGATTCAAGAAGCGATCCGAGTTGCCGAAAATTTACTGACACCTATTTTCCTGAAAAGGATTACATCCCCACCACCACCAAAGATATTATTATTTGATATTCAAGGATTCTGTACCCCTGACTTTACTCCGAAGGAGCTTGCTGCTACGTATGATGGGAAAAATATACTCGCATATGTATTCAAACCGTCAATGCAGTTTCGCGACCTCAACGCAGGTTCAAAGAAACAAGTTAAGTGGTTGGAGAAAAATTATCACGGAATCCCCTACAACAGTGGTGGAAGCGATCTGAGCGAATTACCAAAGCTGTTTAAAAAACTGTTTGCAGATATTGTATATGTTAAAGGAAGTCAAAAATGCACTTACCTGAAAAAGTTTTATGATAATGTTATTGATTTAGAATTAGATGTGGATTGTCCTAATTTAAAAAAATCTTTCTATTGTTGTCAAGTGCACAAAAATAGATTAAGTATGTGTAGCATTATAAACGTTGAAAAATTATACAAGTATGTAAAGGGTAAAGAATAAAAACTGTTTTATTTTACAAGTGTTTTTTATTTAAAGTGTATGTTCATTACAGGAACCTTTATTATCCCCGCAAAAACACATAGAGCCCACATTAAAAATAATGTGAATGCTGTTGATAATATGATACATATACAATTCATTCTTAAAATAGACATAAATAAAAAATAAATTAATCGGTAGATGGAGCTGCCACTATATCTTTATGTCCCCAGGCTAGAGTGTCGATTCTGTTTTCACAAATATACCGCTTATCATCAAATGGTGATAGAGCCAATTTATTTTGCGTGTTTGAATAAATTGTGTGTTTGATTGATCTAAAAAGGTTCTGTTTTTTAATGATTGTGGCCGACTCATTCAAACACCTTAAGTAATCTGAACCGCTTAAATCATTCACCACTACATTTTTCTTAACACCTTTAGCCTTTTTAGACCATTTCCCTCCACGTTATTCGCATACATTTTAGCTCTTAATCCGACAAACTCTTGCATAACCATTCCCCCATTCTCATCCTTCATCAGACCCAATACGGCCTTGTTTTGCAAAGGGATGCCGTACTGATTATTAGAATCAAAATTACTAGTGTCGAATTTATTCAAGTCTTGTTTCATATCCTTATAAATGTCATCAGTCTCAAATTGTAGCGTTAAACTGTCCGTGTCCATGTAGCACAATCTCACCTTATCTCCATATTTAGACTTTAAATAGCCATAATAAAATTCATACATTAATAATTTACTAAGATCTAAAACTGAGAACCCGACGTAAATCGGTTTATTATAAACAGCCCGCAAACGATCCAATTGGATCGCTACTAAGTTTTCGGTAAAAATTGAACAACAGTTGAAATTTAATTTTGCTATTAAACTTTCCGCGCCCCGACGTTTCCCGATATCCTCCCAATGATTCACCAATTTGACGTCTACACGTTTATCTACGTTTTCCATTGTCTTTCCAAAAACTGAATTATTCATTAATTTAAAGAAATCTTTTTCGAAATCGTTTCGAGCGGCCTGCCTCATTGAAGTGTTTAGATCAATGTACCTCTTTAACCAGTCAGACTGCTTGAAAGAAATTACGCGGTGAATTTTTGTTAATTTTAATCCGTTTCTTAGTGCTTGTTTCAAATTACGGTAATGAATTATATATTTGGTTTTATTGTTTAAATTTGGAATAAGTTTAGTTTGCGTGAATTTTGAATTTGGTGGTACTATATTTTCTGTGAGAAAAGGTAGATCGTTGTGTAAATTGTGAACATTTTCTGGATACTCAATATCCACTTCTAAAATGTATCCTGTGGATGAATCATCGGGAATATTTAATACGTTTAAATTTTCAATTTCTGTCGCGCTTAACCATTTAAAAGTCCGCATACGGTAATAATTGTGACATTGCCCACCCATACAAATTGTTTGCGTCCCAGTACGTGAGATATGTCGAGGGTTTCGTTTTGTCAAAGTCGAACATGTATTTTGTTGTTGGCTACTGCATGTCGTAACGAACATTGACTTATACCGCCTCTTATACCTTTACGTATAAAGTGGTGCATGTCAATGTCTGTCAGTAATTCCAATTTAATGTCTGTCAGTTTCAGCATAGCATCCCATGACAATCCGGGGGCCGTATAATAATGAGCCGGATCCAAATTATACGCCTTTAAACAAACATCGCGGAAATTTTCAAAATGTCAGTCAAAAGTAATACATCTGTTTTCAAGTATAGGTCTGAATATTCGCTTAAATTTTGACAATTGAATTTTGACCACACGTTTTGCGCATGCTCATAGTCTGCAGCGGTAATATCTGTGTTTGTCAGCGTATTGAAAAATTGTTTTTTGGACGGTAATTTCGATTCGGTTAATTTGGAAAAGGAATCCATGTACTGGTATGGAAAGACACCTTTCTTTGTGACTAAATTGAACTGTTGATCGTCTGGGAAATGTTTTCTAACAGTATTTAGTTGATCCACTTTTAAATTTTTAGCTAATTTATCTAAACTCGAGGCCATAAATCTAAACGAATCTAAAAATCTTAATTTTAAATAAATATCGCAATCAATTCCTCGCTTGTCTGTATATTTATCAACTTTTATTGATTTAGAAAATGATATGTATTTCTCCTTGTTTTGGGGAATTACATCAATTTTATCATTATCTAAACCAAACTCTTTAATAAATAAATGGGAATCATAACCGCTTAAATTGTGAAAGAAAATCGGTAAAAATTTAGGAATTTTATAATTTAAATTACATTTGGAGTGGGCGGCTCCGACAAATTTCCCCGTTAAATGACAATGATCCGCCACCTTATCACAAGCGTTTAATATTTTTTCACAGATATGGCACTCTTTAGCTGCATCAAATAAGTACTGTTCGCCCGGAGTTAATTTCGACATTGGAATTATGGGTTTTAAATAATTTTCATAAATCAGTTTAGCATCCGCGCTCAATTTTTCCATAAATACTCTGGGGCAGTCCAAACCAGTATATGTCACAAATTTATCTAAATTTGAATTATAAGAACATTTAATATAATACGCGAAGGAATACGGAGTATGAACATGTGTTGAATAAGTATAAGATTTGTTTGGATCCGGCTGGCATGTTTGAATCGGGACGAGAAGTGATTCGAAATCGGCGTAAACAGTAAAAGGCACCCGCATTTTAGAACAATAATTATTAAATGATAAAATGTTTCCGGGAACCATATCACCGTTTTTATTTTTTATTAAATCGGTGGTGGACATGACTGTATACACTTTATTACAATCATGCTGGGAATGATTATGCAGGGCGATTTCCGTGGAGAAAAACGTCAAACACCCATCACATAGATGCGTTTTTGATTTATGTGTAGATACTTGAGATGCTACTAATCTGGATATATCTTTTATCCAAACATAGTGCCCCTTTGTACCATCCTCGATGTAAAGGAGGTTCACATGTCTCACGCGCTTTGATTTCGTAAAATAAATCGGCCCTACCACCTCGTGAACATGCTTATCAGAATCAAACTCTAGCCCGTAAACGTTAATGCTAATATTATTTAAAATTTCAAATTTGGGGATTTCTTTAAGTTTTAATGGCAACTCCATACCTGTTAAATTCAACACGGTTGTGTAGTGAGGGTATGACGTGGGACGATGTGGGGGAGCTCCATGATCGGCGGGGTACAGTGCTGACGTCACCGCCCAAGCGAAGCAGGCCTCATCTTTATTTTGTACATTGATACAGGCTTTTTTCTTCTTGATCGATGGGGGAAGATCCACATAAGAAGAGCCGCGGATGGGGGTGTATTTATTAATGTTCACCTCAAGGTGTGATACCTTAAGTAAGGCCCACCCGCTGTCCCGCTCCTACAATGAATAATAGCATTTAATATAAAAATTATGTGATTAAAAAAATTAAAAACTTACCTGGAACTCTTCGCTCTTTGTTTTCACCACATTGCACAATTTTGCGCAAACCTCCACCAGGTCGTCAGTAGGGGTTACCACCACAAATCGGGTGTTAAACGATTTTAGATCTGTCTGATCCTCGTCTCCTGGTTTGATATAATGGCCAAACAGCTCGATATTAACCTTTTGAGTCGAATGCTGATGACGACTCACCAAACGTACAAAGCTCCCCTCACAATCCTCTAAGAATTTCGGGATATCGGCAGTATTTGCAGCTTCAATGACGTAAGTGGCAATCCGGTTACGGAATGCAGTAGCAATTCTCTTTACGCCATCTTCGTCGGGTTGGGCAATCGTGATTAGATGTTTTTGAGATCTCAGATGCCCCGTAAGAAGTTGAGGAGTCCCAAATTCCTCTTGGCACGCGTCGCACCGGTTCTTCTTCATGGGAGGGGCCCCAGCTGGTGGAAGGTCGGCAACCCGCTTAACACCGTTTTGGGGATGATACTTTTTGACATGCTTTGTCAAATTATACTTATGAGTAAAGGTTGATTTGCAGAACGTGCACGAGAACATGTTGATTGTTGTGCGTTGACGGCTCAATTTAAACTGGTGAATAATATAGCTCTGAAATATTTAAATCTTATCAACATACGTTACGTCATATCTACTCCCACCCTTATCAACCGGAAACCTGATACTGGAAACCGCAACGTCGGCAACCGGAAACCTGACACCGGAAACCTGACACTGGAAACCGCAACGTCGGCAACCGCAAAACCTGATACTGGAAACCGCAACGTCCGCAACCGGAAACCTGATACTGGAAACCGCAACGTCGGCAACCGGAAACCTGATACTGGAAACCGCAACGTCGGCAACCGGAAACCTGATACTGGAAACCGCAACGTCCGCAACCGGAAACCTGATTCTGGAAACCTGACACCGGAAACCTGACACCGGAAACCTGACACCGGAAACCTGACACCGGAAATCTGACACCGGAAACCTGACACCGGTGACCTTGGGAATGCTTCCCATAAGAATAGCATGGGAGCACTTCCCATAAGAATAGCATGGGAGCACTTCCTGATGCAGAACCGGCTGTTCTTATCTACTCTGATTAATTAATAAATATAGCGTTCCATTTAAATAAATGAAGTTATAGCCATTTAAATTTCTCATTTGTTTAATTCCAATTTTTTTACACCCGGTATAAGATGTCAAATTTATTATACTTGGAAAATAAAATATGATCTATTGTTACATTTCAGTGTAAATTTGGTATGCACAACTTAATTACTTTTTAAGTATTTGAAACATGAAAATTAGGTAAAATTTTTACAAAATTCAAATTATTTCAAAAACCTTAAAGTTTAAGTAATAAAAACCTCATTAAAACACACACTTATTTTGATCGAAGGATCCAAAAATGCAATAAAATACAGGGTGTTTCATTAAAAAAAAACACAACTTTGATACTTTTAGGGTTTTTGGGACACCCTGTATATTATGAAAGTAATTTTAAAAAGTAGCCCTAATAGACCCCCATATATCCCCAAAGTGAAACTTTTTGAAAGTCATGTATTTTGGCCACAATATTCCGTGCCGTATAGCGTGAATAACCCTGTATATATATATATATATATATATATATATATATATATATATATATATATATATATATATATTAAAAGTTTACGGGGTTCCTACAAGAGGAAAAATCTGAAAAAATTCAACATTGTACGGTTGATTGCGATCTCCTCATGGAAAATATTTTTGACTTGCTATCACTTCCGGTTGTACCGGAAATGGCTACCAACTTTGTTATTTTAAATGGAACATACTGTATATTATTTTATTTTTAAATTCCTTGTTCGATTGCCTACCTCTCCATATGGGTTTATGTCCACTTAACTTTTACAGTTTTTTATTTTACTTTCCAAGATGTCGACCGAGCGGTCGTCTTCTGAGAGCGAGAGTGAATTATTAAATGTTACAATGGTAAATAGAGACCAAATTGCCTGTGAAGCATGTCACGCAAGTAGTGATTCAAGTTCGAAATTGGTGAAATGTGTTATTTGTGCCCAAGATTTTCATGAAGATTGTATCAAGTCGGAAGACAAATTTGGGGTTACGGCATGTTACCGGTGCGAAAAGCAAGGTGTCCAGCGTATCACATTTCAGATTGTCCTAAAACTACGTGAGGAAATAATCGAAATAAAAAATCAGGTACGGAAACAACAACATATAATAAGTGAGAAAGATAAATTAATACATCTGTCATATAACCTGCAAATAAATAATCAAACTAAACCCATCAATCAAGATACACATCAGATTTCTGTAAAAATGGCGGCAACCGAACGAACATCCAGCAAGGCGAAGAAAACTGTTAAAAATAACAACACTGTATTGCCGACTCCAACGAACAATAACCAACAGATCGAATTACCATCGACAAGCACAAATAAGCCTCAAATACCGAAGGAGTTACACCCGAGAGAGGAAGAAAATTGGACGCCGGTCATACATCGCAGACGTACATCTCACTTCCGAGGAGAGGGACAAAGCAATAAATTACAAGTATGTACGCGGATCGAACGCAAGTGGATTTTCGTATCAAGAATCAAAAAAGGAGTAACATCCCAACAAGTGAGGGATTTTCTAGAAGAAAAAACTATAAATCATAAACACAATACTTTAAATAAATCAATTATTATAGAAGAGTTACAACCAAAATTTAAGGATGGAGATTATGCTTCATTTAAAATTGGTATTCCATGCGAACTTGCGGAGTTTGTTATTAACCCAAAATTTTGGCCAAAAAATACGTTTGTTAACAAATTTTATAATAATAAAAATTTTCAGAAACCTCCAAACCAAATTCAAATGAAGTAATAATAAATAATTCATATTTTGATTTAATGTTATTAAATATACGCTCTATTAACGATGAGAAAATTAATCAAATTAAAATTGATTATGGTAATTTAAAATTAAAATTTATCTGTCTCACCGAAACTTGGTTAAAAAATAGCAATATACCTTTTATCAAACTAAGCACTTATGTTTTAGGCTCAAAGTACTGCAGGAATGGTCGCGGTGGTGGAGTCGGCATATGGCACAAGCCTGATCTAAAATCAGTAGATTTAAATTTAGAGGAATTCTGCATTGATGGCATTATTGAAATTTGTGGATTAACTTGGACAAATAACAACTTTAAATTAAACATAATTACCTGCTACAGACCGCCAAATGGTAATTTTAATTTATTTATTAGAAAAATACAAGATGTACTAGAATACGTAAATACTATGAATACCTTAACAAAGACTATACTAAATGGTGATTTTAACGTAAATTCTAATGATCAAAATGATGATTACCTCTCATTGCAAAATTTACTCCTATCATTTAATTTATTACAAGTAAATAATGAAAACACTAGAACCACCCTAACTAGTTCGACATGTCTCGATCATATTTATACAAATTTATCTTCTAGAAACACACTTACGGAAGATAATGTCATATCTGATCACAAAACTATATTTTATAAATTCGACTTAATCTGTAATGAGACCAAACCTATACATTATGTTAGAAATTATAGTCAATTAAAGATTAACAATTTTCTCTCTGAATTACATACAGAAAACTGGGCAGATGTTTTCAACCAAACAGATACAAACAAAAAATTTGACGCTTTCCATAATATAATTACACACTATTTTGAAAAACATTTTCCTCTGCAGACTAAACAAATCTCTTACAAGTCCTGGGTAAATCGTCAATTGAAGCAATCAAGTCAAAAACTCAGAGACCTTTATTTTCTTCAAAAAAAACATCCCATACTCACACCCTATTATCTAGAGTCTAAAAAAATTCACACGCGTCTAGTAACAAATACAAAAAAATCATATTATCAAAATAAAATTATAAACACAAGTAATGTGGGAAAATCAACATGGAAAGTTATAAATGATCTTACAAATAATAATAATATTAAGACCAATATCAAATTAAACCACGATGATATAAGCACTGAAAACCCAACAGAAATTGCCAATTTATTTAACAAATTCTTCAAAAACGAGCCAATAAAAATTGTAAAAAATATAACTGATGGAAATAATACTAGACCTAATATGATTTCTCAATTACAATCTTTTTTTCTCAAACCATATAACGAAGAAGAATTATTACTCATTATAAACAAATTAAAAAACAAGAAAACAAGTGGTTTCGATAATATTCCAGATTTTCTCATAAAAAATTCAGCTACTTACATAATAAAACCTCTTTTACATTTAATAAATCTATCGTTTGAAAATGGCATATTCCCAGAAAGATTAAAGCAAGCTATAATTGTACCTATATATAAAAAAGAAGATCATAAACAAATAAAAAATTATAGACCTGTAGCACTACTTTCATGTTTCCACAAAATTTTCGAACTATGTATGCACTATAGATTAACCGAATACCTTCATAAATTTAAAATCATTACGAACTCTCAACATGGTTTCCGAAAATCATTTTCAACAACCACAGCTCTTCATGACTTCTATAATAATATTATATCATATTTAGAACTTGGCGAATACCCTATTGGAATTTTTATAGATCTGAGTCGTGCTTTTGATTGTATAGACATCCAACTTCTTCTGGACAAATTGGACAACTATGGGATCAGAGGCGTGGCACACTCTTGGTTTAGTTCCTACCTTAAAAATAGGACACAAAGGGTTAAGATAAATCACTTAGCTGGAAATATTTACAAAGATCACTTATCACATAAAGAAACAATTAATCTAGGGGTTCCTCAAGGTACAATCCTCGGTCCCACATTATTTATAATGTACATTAATGATCTGGCATATGATATTTCAAACAATATATTTATGTACGCCGATGACACCTCAACCATAATTAGTCATTCTGTAACGAAAGATCTCGAATATAATAGTAATAACTTGTTAGATCAATTTTCTTCGTGGTTTATAAAAAACAGGCTCGTGGTAAATACTTCAAAAACAGTTTACCTTAGATTTAGAAGCAAGCAGTCAAAACAAGACCTTAATATAAGCATCAAAATGAATGAACACGTACTTTCTCAAAGTAAGGCCACAAAATTCCTTGGGATTTATTTAGATGAACATCTCGACTGGGCAGTTCATTGCAAACATCTAAGTTCATCAATAAATAAATATTGCTACAGTTTAAAAATTTTAAAGACATATTTACATCAAACTCAATTGAAAGAATATTATCAAGCCATTATTCAATCCAGACTAAGTTATGGGATATGTTTTTGGGGAGCCTCAAAATCATGGCCCTCTGTCTTTATAGCCCAAAAAAGGATTATCAGATGCATGGCAACAATTAATCGAAGAACGTCTTGCAGGTCCTACTTCAAAAAACTTGGATTACTAACGTTGCCGTGTCTATTAATCTATGAACTGGGTCAATACATATATAAACATAAGTCTGAACTGGCCATAGCTCGACAAATTCACAACCACGATACAAGGTATAACTCTAATATTTATATCAATCATTATAGGTTAGATATCACAAAAATTTCTCCCGCAGTACTTGGAGCGAAAATTTTTAACCATTTTCCAAATGAAATAAAATTTTCTTCAAATTTAAAATTATTTAAGACCGCTTTACATGCATTTCTCATTGATAACGCATTTTACAGTATTAATGAGTTTTTTACCTCAAATTATACTTTGATATAGTTTACATTATTTAATTCTAATTCTATTGTTTATCTATGTAATTCGACGTGTCTGTATGTATCTTTGTATGCATTAATAGGCTATAAATAAATATTATTATTATTATTATATTATTTAAAAATTTATTTGTCAAATATTGACCTCTAATAGGCGTTTAGAAAAATGCCTATAACTTCTAGTAGGTACAAGATAGACACACGAGCGGCATCTTATATTGTACCTAATGGATTCCTCTATAAAGGAAAACAATTGACATGTGTCAATTTTGACAGTTGGTATTTCAAAAATATCAATATTTCAGCGCCTATTTAAAAACATCATATTTCAATTTTTTCAAATGGAATGACCAATATTTTATCTCATAGTGTTATTCGCAAGACCTTTTGCCACAAAAAAGTATTATACATCACTATATCTAGAGCCAGTAGTTTTTGAGTTATTTCGAAATTAGTTTCCTCTCAGAATTTTTATTTGAATGATTCCTGTTCTATTTACACGGGCACTATAGTAGGCTTCTGTCAATATTTGTTGAATCCATTTGAATTAATATTTGTGTACGCTTCTTTCGAGTAATAATAAAATGAATACCTATACCAATAAAGAAATTATGAATTTAGTTGTCATATATGGCCAGTGCAACAGAATTGTTAAGAGAACTTGCAAAACTTTTAACGAAACTTATCCACACTTACCGCCGATGGATAGAAAAAAGTTTCGAAGACTGGAGTCAAATTTTCTACTATTTGGAAAACAAAACGCAGAAAAAAATCAACCAAAGCTAATGACCGAGAATGAGGAAATTCAAGTAAATGTTTTGACTTATTTAGGAGGATATGAGAGTAAGCAGAACCCCACTCCAAAGAATTTGGAAAATGTATCGGATGCATAATTATAAATATAAATTATTTTATCAATATGCAGAGAACAGGATTGATTTTTGTGAGTTGTTGTTGCTTAAAATTAATGTAATTTGGACGAACGAATCAAGTTTCTTTCATGAAGGTATTTTCAATAGAAAAACCAATCACATGTGTGTCAATTGAAAATCCACATATACAGGGTCCTGCAACAGTGCGTCGGGCTTTCCTAGCGTCTTTCTCGTGAGAGATAGAAAAACATGTTCCTTATAAAAATGTATTGGTTTAAAAATCTCTATGCCGTAAAATTATTTTCAAATATTCAGGGTGTCCAAATTTTGCGGTATAACAAAAGCAAACATTTTTTTAAATGGAACACCCTGTATATTTTATCATTTTCTAATTTGGATAATATTTTATAACTTGAACCTTTTTCTGGTTTTTAATTTCGATATGGCATTTCCGAGTTATTGATGTTTTTCTGAAAAAATGTAAAAAGCGGAGGTTCACAAAAAAAAATATTCTGATGTTCTATTTAAAATTTAAGAAATTTTCTTTTACCTATGGTTGGTCATAAGTACTGTTTATGTACCAGTGTTTAAATATTTCACTTTTGAGGAACCCTGCCTTTGTATCAGACACGCAATTTTCTAAAATTTCAAAATGTCGTAACTCTTTTTTTTTAAATGGAATCATATATTTTTTTTAAATTTTATATTATTCTACAACTAATTTCCTACAAAAAATATTAAGCATACCCTATACCTAAAAGTTATATTTATCAAGATATAATTACACAATTAGTTGTATGATTGTATTGTATGTTACGATTATTAACAATGCAAGTTTTCAAAGAAGAATTAATTGATATGATATATGCTATTGGAGAAGGTGAAATTAATTGTTTGCAAGTCTAAAGAATTTATGATCAACGCTCAGATAGGCGAAAATCATTATTTTTTTATTGTTCGATTAGATTAGTAAGAAATGACAAACTTTGTAAATAATAATATGTCTAAACCCCATAATTGTTGAGATATTTAATAGTTTTCAGAAAAATAACCATTTAATTATACATATTTCTATGCACCGAAGTTGGCCCTGAGACAAAATAACTGACAAAATGTAAGTAAGTGTCAATGTGAGATAAACAGAAACAGATAATACTTCTGTAATAGGATTAATTATTTTATTGCAAAGCCAAACAAAGAAAACAAAATTATTACAAAATACAAATGAAAGACGATACTACACTAAATGTTCAAAATATCTTCCATTTTCATTTAGGCACAAATTAATTCGCCGCTGAAAAGACCTGTCCACTCTTCCTAATATTTCAAGTGAAATGCTTGCAAAAGCGTCCACAATTCGTTGCTGCATATTTATCGGTGTTGTTGGTGGTTCCTTATAAACCATCTCTTTTACGTATCCCCACAAGAAAGATTTGTTAGATCCGGAGATCTAGCAGGCCATCTGGTGGGTCCATTCCTACCAATCCACTGGTTGGGAAAAATACCATCAAGAAATGCCCTTACGTCTCGCGAATAATGGGCAGGTGCTCCGTCTTGTTGAAACCACAATCTGTTTCTTGTCACTTGAGGTATATTAGCTAACATTCCGGATAATACATTTTGCAAGAAGTGCAATTACATAGGCCCATTGAGATGGCCCTCGAAGAAATGTGGACCTACCACATGGTTTCCAACAATTCCGCCCCAGACATTCAAAGACCATCGATGCTGATGATCAACTTGTCTCATTACATGCGGATTTTCAGTTGAATAGTAATGAAAATTGTGCCTATTGACAGATCCGCTGTTATGGAATGTCGCCTCATCCGTGAATAAAACATATTGGGAGAACGCAGGATCCTCCTGTATTTTCAGTCTTGCCCAGATATAAAATTCGGAACGAAATTGAAAATCAGTATTACTCATTTCTTGATGTAACTGAATATGATATGCATGATACCGATTTTTCTTCAGAATGCGTTGTGCTGACCTCTCGTTTATGCCGGTTGTTTCACCGATGGCTTTTTGGCTCATGTTGGGATGCTCCGTTGCTGTTAATAGCACTGAAAGTTGGTTTTCCTCGTTGACGATAGGTTTTCTTGTTTCTTGTTTCTTGTAATTCACACTTCCCGTTTCAATAAATCTATTAAGTAGGTTCCTAAAACTTTTCTCCTCCGAATGTCTTCTGCCGGGATAACGTGTGGCGTAAATTCTAGCCGCCAATAAATAATTTCTGGCAGCCTCCCCTAATACAAAAATTATGATTTTTGTATTAGACTAGTTCGTTTTTTTCGAAATCCATGATGATAATTTGCTGCCTACTTTTACCACGAAACGGAGAAACACTTTGCAAAAAATATCAAAGATATGTACATGTCAAACTAATTGTTTAATTGACAGATGCATTTTTTCAGTCATGGCTACCTATTCAAAAACAAATTCGTATTCAAGGACCGTTTGAAATATAAATTCTTTTATATCTTGAAATATATCACTTTTAGGTATAGGGTATGCTTAATATTTTGGGTAGGAAATTAGATGCAGGATAATATAAAATTAAAAAATATATATGATTCCATTAAAAAAAAAAGAGTTACGACATTTTGAAATTTTAGAAAATGGCGTGTCTGATACAAAGGCAGGGTTCCTCAAAAGTGAAAATTTTTAACACTGGTATATAAACAGTACTTATGACCAACCATAGGAAAAAGAAAATTTCTTAAATTTTAAATAGAACATCAGAATAATTTTTTTGGGAACCTCCGCTTTTTAATTTTTTGTTCAGAAAAACGTTAATAACTCGTCAATGCCATATCGAAATTAAAAACCAGAAAAAGGTTCAAGTTATAAAATATTATCCAAATTAGAAAATGAAAAAATATACAGGGTGTTCCATTTAAAAACATGTTTGCTTTTGTTATACCGCAAAATTGGGACACCCTGTATATTTGAAAATAATTTTACGGCATAGAGATTTTTAAATCAATAAATTTTTATACGAAACATTTTTTTCTATCTCTTACGAGAAAGGCGCTAGGAAAGCCTGACGCACTGTTGCAGGACCCTGTATCTTTGAGGTCGTATAAAAAATAAAGTTAATGCAAATGCCGACAATACCCGAGAAGAATTGGAAGAAAGGGTGCGAGCTGCATTCACGGAATATTAATTCAGAAAAAAATAGGCGAGCAACATAAGAGGGTGACGCAACACGTGCTGCACAGTGTTTACATGTTAATGGTTATCATTTTGAACAATTGTTATAATTTTTTTTCTGACAACTTTTTTCAGTTCCTGCATTTAATTACTTATTTAAAAATTATTTTATTCCAGTCTTCTTGCTTCAGTTTTATTTGTAAGTTGTAACTGGGGATAACTATTCATTTTAATAATATTCGGACGAATTTTTTCTAATTCGATTCAATAAATATTGATAGAAGCCTACTATAGTGCCTGTGTGAATATAAGAGGAATTATTGAAATGTAAGAGGAAATAAATTTCGAAATAACTTAAAAACTACTGGCTCTAGATATAGTGATGTATAATACTTTTTATTGATATTTTTGAAATACCAACTGTCAAAATTGACACATGTAAATTCCGTTGTAGAGGAATCGATTAAGTACAAAACAAGATACCGCACGTGTGTCTATCTTACACCTATTAGAAGTTATAGGCATTTTTCTAAACGCCTATTTGAGGTCAATATTTGACAAATAAATTTTTAAATCAAAAACTGTAAAAGTTAAGTTGACATAAACCCATATGGAGAGGTAGGCAATCGAACAAGGAATTTAAAAATAAAATAATATACAGTATGTACCATTTAAAATAACAGAGTTAGTAGCCATTTCCGGTACAACCGGAAGTGATAGAAAGTCAAAAATATTTTCCATAAGGAGATCGCAATCAACCGTACAATGTTGATTTTTTCAGATTTTTCCTCTTGCAGGAACCCCGTAAACTTTTAATGGTAATTATTCGTGGCGCACCCTCTATATAATTGTCTTATATAAGATAATAACGGGTGTCCAACAATTATTGCAGTCCCAGGTGGCGTTGGAATAAAAAACGTAGGTCGATTCTTACATGTTGCAGATAAATGAACTGACATTTTTAATGCACATTTAGGTTATGTTTCACAATTAATATGTCAGTTCATTTATTTGGTACATGAAAGAATCGACCTACGTTTTTGATTCCTACGCCACCCGGGACTGCAATAATTGTTGGACACCCGTTACAACCACTTGTATTTGTTGTTTGTACGATCCTATTACTCACAAGACTATAACAGACCCAGACATTATCACGCGTAAATTTGCAGACCATTTCAATTATATTTATTCAAAGACATAGGACCCTAATTTTGACCAATCAACCCTTCAACTTGTAAACGACTGGTACAACAATTTTTTAGATTTAATGACAGTTCAAAACCGACGGACATTTTTACATAAGAGGACTATTTTGGATACGACATAGTACAGTTTGGTTTATTTACTTCACAAGATCTATAAAAAACTAACAACAAACACAAAAATACATACATAAATATAATTATTCACTTTGCAATTTGGAGTATAGATCTTGAAGGCAGAGTTCACAGTTTCTCGTGTTCTTCCACTCGACTCATTACACTTATTTTTTGCTGATGACGTTTATACGTCGATTGTAGCCACTTTTCGGAGACCTCTATTATTTTGCAGGCTGGGCAATGTGACATATACTAAAATCCTTACCAACCCATATACACGTCCATATCCTTAATATCCCCAATTTCATTTACCACCACCAATATTTTCCTTCCAAATGGATAATCATCTGTATCTCAAAACGTGACCATCCTCCATCCCTAATCTCCAGCTACCATCCCATTTCATTACTTCCCGTCCTAGGAAAACTTTACGAATCACTCCTCAAAAACAAAATACTATTCCAGATCCATAACTGTATCTCGAACTACCAATTTGGCTTCCTTCCAAATGGATCCACTATCCTCCCACTTACCATCATTACCTCAAACATCCAAACAACACACATTGAAGGAAAGTCATCAGCCATCTTACTACTGGATATTCAAAAAGCCTTCGACTCCGACACATATTATTTTCATTATTAAGCAATTGCTTTCAAACAGATCATTCAAAGTTAAAATCAAAAACTCCTACTCCCCTTTTTTACTCCTGTACAAGGTCTTCCCCAATGATCCCCTCTATATCCACTACTTCTGCAATCCTACTATCCACAACATCCAAGTTAGCAAGCGATCCTCCCTAAGAACTTTAACCAAAATCCACCACCCCAGTAATCCACTACACAATCCTTCTGACCAACTCCAATAAGACTCTACCTTTATCAATAAACGCCTTCTATACCTAATCTAAAAATTTTCCAACAATCCCTTCAACCAACACATCCTTTCTCTCAACTGCTTGCGCAGAAATCCTAACCTGATCACAACATTCAAAATCCCTCCATTCACTACTTTCGTCAGATTGACGTGACACATCTATATACAAAGACAAATTCGGGCTGAAAGACAGCCGGTCGATAGCCATTTAATAGACTAACACTCATACCATCATAAATTTATTATACTTATCTGTATTTTTGTTTGTTAATAAAGATGTTGTATATGTACAAAAAAATGGTGATGTGGCCATCATAGTACTTTCCCTGCACTTTTCTCGACAACTATGAGTTTTACGCAAAAAGGCCATTCTTAATAATTTGTTCACTTTTGAGTTCTCTACATTTATTTGTTATATAAATTTCATGTAACTCCAATAATTTATTATTAGCAATTGGGAACACGTGTTTTTTATTATTTTAAAATTAACTTTATATATTTCATAATAAGGTAAATAAAACAAAACAAACAACAAATTATAATAAAGGGGTAAATAAAATATATAAAATTTAAAAAAAATAATGTTGTCGCGAAATCGCCAGAAAACAGATGGCGGGTTTGTGACGCATTTATCCACTTTGTGATCTGTCACGAACTTTCATATCAGTTAGTTCATATAGCGTTCATTGAGCATTAAAAAAGCTTTGACACTACACTTGAGAACAAAATAAGTGTATTTTGTTGTTCTACATTTACTATTGATCCTAATTTATTATTATTCATGTAGAAAGGGTTATTAGAAGGGTTCGGGCATATAAAATATTAAAATCTTATGCTTGTGTAAATAAGAAATATTCTAGACTGGTGATGGTGATTATTGCATGTGGTTTAGTAATTTTACAATTAAAAATAATAGAATTACAAATATTCATAAATTGTTGGTAATACCTATGTTTATTGTTAATTTTAATATATTTTTAAAATTAAAATAAAAATTATAAAACAGTGTCTAATAATCTAGAAAAAATCATTGTTTCCCAAAATATCTTTGCCTTTCCTAATACATCCATGAAATAATTTTCATGGTAATTAATTTTTATTATTGTTATTTTGTTGTTGGTTTCGAATGAAGAATCTGTAAGGCATAAATAACCAATTTTCAAATTTAACGTTACCATTTGTAAATGTAATTGTGCTTTGCATTTAGGAGATATGTGTCAGTTTTTTTAACAAATAATCAGTTACAGTTTTTAAAGACTATGGACATTTAATCTCAAACACTGCATCATTTGATATACCATCGGAATGTTGCTTATTTAATATTAATCCACACTATTTATTTTTATATTTGATTGATTTTCCACTTTATTGCGAACTTTATCTTCCAAATATATCTATATTTACAAATCTGCTTTTATAATACGAATTTCTTAACAATCATTTTGATTGATAAATTCTATTAACATATATGCGTCGATATTGGGCAAATTACCACTGTATGCTTTAAACAACTCTGTATCTTCCATTATTTTAAAATAACAAAATGGTGATGTGGCCATCATAGTACTTTCCCTATATTTTTCTCGAAAACTATGAGGTTTACGCAAAAATGTTGTTCTTAATAATTTGTGCACTTTTGAATTCGCTACAATTATTAATTATATGAATTTTATCTATCTCCAATAGTTTATTAGCAATTGGCAAAAAATGTCAAAATTTTCAATTTTTATTTTTTTTCTCGAAAGTTTAAAATTTTATGAAAAACATGTTCGAATAAAACATGTTCAGTTTTTCATTCCCTTTAACTTTTGTTTGAACCGTTTTTTAAAAATTTTCATATTTATAAAAATATCACGAAAAAACAAAAAAACGCCTTGAGTAAACAACCACTTCCGGTTTATGAATGTTTACCAAAAGCTTTTCAGATCGAGTTTTTAACAATAAAACCTTAAGTTTAAAGTTTCATGCCATTCGGATCATTCGTTTTTGAGATACAGCACCCACCGACAGACAGACAGACAGACAGACACACACACACACACACACACACACACACACACAGACACAATTTTTTTTTCCAGAAATTACTGTTTTGGGTTCAGGGGACCCCAAAACGGATATTTCCGCTAAAAAAAATTTTGAAAAAAAAAATCACGAAAACAATACTCCCCCTATATATACTATATAGGAAAAGTAACAACGATTTAACGAATAAAATGTGAATGAACGACGTCTAAACACTGCGTTTAAATCGTAGCAGAGACAATGAAGTCACGCGATCTTCAGTCGACTTCGTGGCGAAGTAGGAAAATTTAAGTGCATTTTTTAAATAAATAAAGAAATATTTATAAAGAAAAATATATAAACAAATGGTGATGTGGCCATCATAGTACTTTCCCTATATTTTATTCGAAAACTATAAGGTTTACGCAAATAAGCTATTCTTAATGATTTGTTCACCATTGAATTCTCTATAATTATTTGTAATGCAAGTTTCATGTAACTCTGACAGTTTATTAGCAATTGGCAATAAATGTCAAAATTTTCAATTTTAATTTTTTTTCTCAAAAATTAAGAATTTTATGAAAAATATGTTCGAATAAAACTTGTTCAGTTTTTTATTCCCTTTAACTTTTGTTGGAACCATTTTTTTTAATTTTTCATATTTAGAAAAATATCACGAAAAACAAAAAAACGCCTCCAGTAAACATCCACTTCCGGTTTATGAATGTTTACCAAAAGCTTTTCAGTTCCAGTTTTTAACGACAAAACCTTAAGTTTAAAGTTTCATCTCAATCTGATCATTCGTTTTTGAGATACAGCACCCACCGACAGACAGACACACACACACACACACACACACACAGACACAGAATTTTTTTTTCCAGAAATTAGTGTTTTGGGTTCAGGGGATCCCAAAACGGATATTTCCGCAAAAAAAATTTTTGGAAAAAAAATCACGAAAACAATACTCCCCCTATATACTACGTGTATAGGGAAAGTAATAAGATAAATCATTATTAGCAATCATAATAACATAAATTTATTGATATAAAAATTGTATGCGTGCACCCAATTGGCAAAAAATGTCATTTTCAATTTTAATTTTATTCTCAAAAGTTAAGAATTTTGTGAAAAATATGTTTTAATAAAACTTGTTCAGTTTCTCATTCCCTTTAACTTTTGTTTGAAAAGTTTTGTAATATTTTTCATATTTAAAAAATATTCCAATAAATGATCAAGATATTATTGTGCTCAGAACATTAAACATTGTTAAAAATACTAGGTTTATGGACAAATTCTGCTTATAATTTTACAGATCTTAAAAGTTCATACATAATATTTTAATTAGCTTAACATCAGCGTCGTAGCGCCGCACAGCAAAACGTCGCACAAGTGATCGCCGGCCGGCGCAGCAAGTTATTAAAATATATACTCGTTTAATACAATAAAATTTAAAATATACATTAATTATTTAATTAATTACAATGCATATTCTAGTTCTAATCAATACACAATATAAAATGAGGTTATGATTTTTCGTACACTAATTTAACGACTAATGAATAACTAATTGTAATATTCAACACAAGTGTACTACAAGTCAATCATCATTGATTGTTTAGTTTTAACTTACCTTTGAATATTTAGTTAGCCAGAAATTGGCCGTAGGAATTGCTCTAATCCATCGCGTTCATCTTGGTTTGCAACTAACACGTTGTCCACCACTGTAATTACCCCTGCAGTTAGGAACAAAATACATTATATTCATTTTCGCACGGTTTTAACTCGAGTTTTCAAAGTAATAAGTAAATTGAGAAAAAAAATTATATTGAAAATTTCCAAAAAGGAACATACCCACTCAATTATAGATACGCGAAACCCTTAGGATCTTACATATTTATATTTTTTAACTCCCTAAATTATTTGCAAATAACGCTTAAACTTGATCGATTTAAGTTAAAGTGATTTATTTATTATATGTATTGTAGGTGTACTATCAATATAATATTATACATATTTGTTTATAACATAATACTGTACGTTATGGTTAAATAGTAAATATTTTATAAGAAAAGTTAAACATTTTTAAACGAGAATAATGTTTTAAATATAAATTTTAAGTTTAGAAAGAGTTATATAAAAAATGCTAACTCGATTAAGTCTGGGGATATCATTCATAACCCGATATAGGCGATTTTTGCAAAACATCCCGAACACGTTACGTATTGTTTTTTCTTGCCCTCATTTCTGTTTTTATGCTATTTGTAGAAATATATTTTTTGAATAAAATACAATATTCTATTTGTTTATCTGTTCCCGGAAGTGCCCACCTACCTCCGACCATTTTTTCAATGGAAAGGTATGTCAAGTGACACCTTGTTCTCAAGGAATAAAACACACAATTTATTTCTTAAATATTATCAAAGCCCACGTAATAAAAAAGAAAACCAAATATATAACTTGAAATATTATTTAATGCAGCAAATGTTTTTTTTTTAACATTTCTTGTGTGACTTGCCGTTTTTCATGCCAAAACGTTGCTTAAGGTCATCAATGTCGTTCGGTTTTGTTACATAGATCTTACTGACGTGAAAAACTTTTTTAAAACTGTCAGTAATGTTAGACACATTAGCGGCCAGATAAATGCAATTCTTAATTGCTGGGATTTTCAATATTAACATAATAAAAAACAACAACGATTCTCAAACATTCATAAATATTTTAATTTTGTATGGGGCTAGATTGTAAATACATGAACCCACTCGAAGTTGTTTAGACAATATAATAACAAATATAAATTACATACAAATTGTCAGTCTAAAAATATACAAGTACAAATACATACAAAGACGATACTTAATAAACAAAGAAAATATCCGGTTATTCTGTAAAACTATAAAAGGTGAGCGATGGGAGATGGGTTCAAAGGCGTCGAGTTCTGGACAGCATTTCCTCTCGTAAAAATACAAAGAAAATCAAAAGAAATCTTAACGGCGTTCACTTTGTGGTACATTTCAATATTAAGAATAAAGAAAACACTTTTACTTTTTTATACCACTTTAAATTTTATTTGCAGTGACTAGTTTCGACTACACGGTAATCATTATCAAACTAGTACTTAGTTACTTACTTACTCAGGTCTAAAAAGTCTGCAGTTGTTGAATTGCCATTTTCAAATCCATTTAAGATGTTCTCTACTAATTTCATGACTGCGCCACAATTAGATCTTCCCTTGCGAAATCCGTACTGCTTGGTGTTAAGTAATTTATTAGCCTCTAGATATTCCAAAATCTGATCGATTAGTGCCCTTTCTAAAACTTTAGATAAAACAGGTAAAAGTTAAATTGGGCGATAATTGTCTAAAATATTAATTTTATCTCCTTTCTTGAAAACAGGAACAACACGAGCACACTTAAGAATATCAGAAAATACTCCCTCTCGTATGTAGTTGTTAATTCAAATAGTTAATGGTATTACTATGATGTTGACAATACTTTTGAGTAATCCTTTAAACTTAAAAGGTATACTTGTTGGTATAGAAAATGGCAGCATTAGACTAATGGGATCTATTACATTCGGTGGGATGTGGGCAACGAGTTCTTTAGCAATATTTACAAACTGTTGGACGTATAAAGTTTGTTTTTAATAATTTGTGCTGCTGATTTTTTGAGTTTTCTATTAAATTTTTATATTTTGTTTTTTTGACAGTTATAAGCGCAATTTTGTAGTCTCTATTATAACTTTGTAGTGTGGGCGAAACTCGGGATTTTTATCACTTGCATCACGTAATTGACCTATGAATACGTATAATTGTTTCAGTTAGTAACCTAGTAAATGCTATGGAAATAAAGTTAGTAACGCTGGCATGAGGTCGTCTTGAAGAAACGTAAGATATGTTTCTCCTTCAAGATTACCATCGAAGAATATTGGTACTTCAATCTGATCACCTATTATTCCAGCCCATACATTGACTTTCTGCGGGAACTGAGTATGATGTTCTCGCATCCAATGAGGGTTATGGCCATCCCAATATCGACAATATGGACGATTAAAGTAACCATGTAAGGTAAAAAACCTTTCGTCGGAAAAATAGAATTGATGCTAATAAAATATGGTTAATAAGGGATCATCATCAGAGATTTTTGGTTAAATATAGCATTTTAGAAACTGCTTTGACAACTTGACCAGCGTATGTGACTGCTTTGGTGACTATTATTATTACTAGTAACTAAGCAACGTGGTTCCAATGCATCAAAACACATGTCAAAAACATACAGCTTTACGTTGAACACGTTTCAATATTAATTAATATTCATTTTTATCACGTGAGCTTTGGAAATATTCAAGAAATAAATAGTGTGTTGTATTCCTTGCGAAGAGATTTTTCAAATGAAGGCTCGCATGACATACCTTTCCATTTGAAAAAAAAATGGTCGGAGGTGGGTGGACACCTCAGGGAATTTGTCTCATTTTGCAGAACAAAGTTATTTATTTTGTAATGTTTTATTTACTTACATAAATAAAAGGATTTATTTGTTAGTAACCTTTTCAGTATTCAGCGTCACTTGTGTCCATTTTAAAAATAATAAAACATTTAGCGACTGCATGTAGTTGTTTCTTTTATTAATTTTATATTGCCAAAGACGATATGACACTGAAGAGGAAAAAACTATTGAGAATACTTAGTTGTCTACAGCATAATACTGTAAGTTATGATTTTTTCAGAAAATCGCAAGTGATGAGGACTAAGACTGTCATATAAACATTTGTCAATGTTTTCTGTAACTGTCCTATTTTTTTTTAAACTTTACAAGTGCATTTTAGTGCGTTTTTTTATACGTGCGTGCTGTTCGATAATAGTGATTTATACATTTTAATACATTCGACACAATACTTTACACGGTCAAGCGAGCGACCCAATTTTGATTGGTAGCGCCGAATAAGAAAAAATAAACTTGAAAAAATTGAACTAATTTTTGGTGATATCCGCAGATCTCGTCCACTTAAGCATTTTTATATAACTCTTCCTAAAGTTAAAATTTATATTTAAAATAGTAGTAGTATTTGGATATCGACAACGTGGTCCTTCCGGCGTGTTATTTGTTTATTTGTGTGTGTGTGTGTGTAAAAGAGCTGGTTACCTTAACGGATCTTCCAGTCACTCTAATTAAGCACCATTAATTATATCCCAATGGTGAATGGTACCGGTCACCTATCCAACTACTGACCCGAACCAACGTTGCTGCACGTCAGTTCGGGGCCGTAACCGAATATGCCACCACCGGCGGGTTATTTAAAATATTATTCTTGTTTTAATTTTTTTTAACTTTTGTTCTAAAATAATTTGAGACTAGATTTTTTAACCATACGTCCAGTATTTGTTATAAACAATTGTATATAATATTATATTGATAGTACACCCATAATCCATGTAATAAATTAATTAATTTCGAAAGTTTAAGTGTTAATTGCAAATATAATAGGGGTTTTAATTAAATTTTTTTCCCTCAAAAACCCCTTTTATGCTCGGGCTCGGATTTGGCACATTGTGCGCCGTTAGGTGTTATATAGTAATATATTTCCTTAGTTGCGTGAAGATTATTATAGTAAAATTGTATTGAAACAGTAATACTTTCCTCGCAAATTGGTTTTATTTACCAGATGTAATGATAACTATGATGTACTATGAGTAGGTGATTTAAATGTAATTTTTTAATATCTACAAAATTGCTTGTGTTTATTTGCTAAAATGACCTGGGGAGAAAATTAATTGTACATTTATAAAAATACATTGAATTTCCTATGGTGGATTTGTCGACGCACCACCCGGTATATTATTCTACGCTTTAGGTTGAAAAGTCTGACGCAATTCATACATTACCGCCATCATATGTGTATTTCTGTAATAAGACGTGTTTTATATTACAAATAAAAGTTTACATATTCTAAGCTATAATAGTGATCCAGGAAATCTATGAACACGTCATGATAATTGAAGTGTTGTCCGCTTGACAAATGTTTGACAGATAAATGTCAAAATGAGTGGAATATGTTTCGCTGCGTTACGTGCGGGAACGAAACTTGCTGGTAATGCCACTCACAAGGTCTTAACAGTATACGTCAGGAGCATCAGTGGAAGTAAAAAGTTGACGTTCAGGAACATTGATCGTTTTGCAAATTTTAACTCAACGTGGATAAAACCGAAATATACATTTTATAGCCAGGGTAAGTTTGATTTTATAATTTTTTCGTTACTTTCAATTCCTATTGTATTCTCTCTCTTCAATATCTCGTTAAAATATTGTTTTAATTACAAAAAGTTTATGTAAAATAAAAATAAAAGTAACATAAAAAGACAAACTATGGTCGGCAGAAATAAATACAGTTAATTTATATTACAATTATAAATAGAAATAAAAAAGTCAATAAATAAATAGATATATTTCATGCAAACGTGTAAAATATAATAGAAATAACAAAACTGAAATAACATTTTAGCTTTCACATTGAACTTTATCTTATTAATATTAGTTTGAGTATAGAGCTAGATATATTTGCCTACATAAATATATGATTATTATGTACCTATATTTATAAAATGTTAATTAATAATAATAGTACGTGGGATAGTGGGGATAATGATAACATGTGCAGTTGTATAATCTATCCGTTGGATCTTCTTACGTCATTATTTTTATCCGTACAAATCAAGTCGGTACTTCTTAGTCAAATCAAGTTATATTCATATTTTATTAAATCCACTTACTATTCGATTTCATACAATTTAAGCGCCGTATATATATATATAAATAGAATAATTCTATGAGTTTTGTTTAATACATATAAATTATACTTACTATTTGTTCAGTGGATCTTGGTTTGTGCATGCAGAGTTTGGGCTGATGTCGTCAGCTGTTCCGAACGTAAACAAATATGGAGGTTATGATTAACTTCTTATAACCCTGTGTAATTCAGTATCGTGTTGTGCCGATAACATCGACTGCAAAGACAATTTTTCAATTAATATTTACTAGAATTTGTTTACGTTTGTATCTGATGTCTCCCAAATACCCCTTATAACAAAACAAATACATATTTGCATAAGCAAATTATTGCATCGCATAGAGAGTAAAGGAATGAAAATGTTGTCAGAATTTGGTTTTACTATCTATGATATGCACTCAATGATCTATTAGTCAACGTATAACAGCTCTAAATGTTATATATTACATAGAACGTCATATTTCCATTTAATATAAATAATTGTTAAATATTTGATATGCAGTAGTTTTTAATAAATTTAAATTTGGCAATAGCCACAAAAATATATTGCCATGCTTAGGAAAAATTCAGTATCTACAAAATAACAACTTGGAGATGGTGGAATAAAAACAAAAAAATATATTTATTTAAAACAAACGTAACTTAGTATTTATATATACACAGCACACATTCTAATATCCCTCCCCCATCCACTTCTTTCTACATATTTCCTCCATTCTGCGCCTCGGCTTTGCCAAGGTAGTCCTCTCTTTTCTTCCCAAACGGTTCTCCTCTAGATACTTTAGCCTTTCCCTATGTATTTACCACTGCCCATAGCACTCGTTATATTTGCATTTTTTTATACATATTTGTTTCTCTACCTTCTTTACCTTCTAATGCACCTATCACGCCATATTCACCTATTCACCCCTTGCTCCAGCCACAATCCCCTCTAGCAACCCTACCCTCTCATACATTTTCCTTTCCGCTCTCTATTTACTCTCTCTTAATACATGCATGCTGAATCGCTACTGTCATAGCTCGAAGTATTCTCGTCATTGCAAATTATTACCAGTTGAACTTCTTCAAGAGTAATTTCTCTGTCGTATCATTCTTTGATAATATTGTCCATATGCCTAATACAATTTTGCCAAAACTCAGGGTTGCATTGATTTACTTCTTCTTGCCACATGTTCAACAACTTCATCATCACCAAACCAATCATTAACAATGTGCTTATTGTAAATACGTTTTTGCTCTTGCCAACACAAGTTCAATAGCATTAAATTCAAAATGATAGGGAGACAATCTTAATATTTGATGGCCATTTTGGCAAAGCAACTCATCCATCACGTATTTCTTTTGAGCTCTGTTAAATATAACAATTTTTTCTTCGACATACATTCATCAAAATTGATATTTTTCTCTTGTAACCAATTACAGTTTATTTCATGCTGCTGTTGCTGATTTATCCAATTGGATGCTGTGATATGATGCATTATCCATTACAATTAGAGATGGTTCTTGTAAATTGGGAATTAATTTCTCGGTAGTCCATTTTGTAAAGACTTCACTGTTCATCTCTCCATGATAATCTATCAGTTTCCACTTTCATGCAAATAATAAATTTGCATTTTGCACAAAGCCACTTTTACTCCCTGCGTGTAAAATTTCTCTGTTTTCCGAACACTTTTAAGAGATTTTTTAGCACTGCTCTTAGAGAAGATACAAGTTTCATCCAAAAAAATTACATCTCCTCGAATGTTAGAGAAAATGTTGTTTTGATATTTTCGGAGAAAAGAGGCTCTTAATAATGCAATTTCATTCTTTTCCAAAAGTATTCTGCAGTTACTGTCTTTTTTACTTTCCCTATATAGAATATATAGGGGATACATTTCTGATAAATATGAAAAATATTACAAAACCATTTAAACAAAAGTTAAAGAGAATGAGAAACTGGACAAGTTTTGTTAAAACACATTTTTCATAAAGTTCTTAACTTGCGAGAAAAAGATTAAAAATTTAAAAAAATTACGTTTTTGGCCAATTCTAGAGAATTTACAAGTAAAAATGATGTCCACATCACCATTTTCTTAAATTCTAAATTAATCAGTAAACTACGCAATGCTGTTGTGCCTATGTGCAAAATTACACTTTGTTGAAATTTAGTTGAAAGAGTTTTTAGTGTTACATATTTTTCTATAACATATTTGATAAATTAATATTTATTTCTGCTAATTCTTTTATTATTACTTACTTTCTTTATACATGTTGTATATCGTATGAAATGCCGTTTTTAGGGAAATATCAAAGTCTTTGGTTTTTGGACTTTTCCTGGGCCTCTTTCCTCTGGCGATGAAAGAATGGGGTTCTTACTTAATTATTAATTAATTTTTAATGCTCTGGCTACTCCCTGGAAAACATAATTGGTTAATTCATAAATATAATTATATTTAAATAAAAAATTTACCTCTCATACTGCTGTAATAAGTAATAATGGACCACAATTAACTTTTTCACTATGATGTGGCCATCATAGTACTTTCCCTATATTTTACTCGAAAACTATAACGTTTATGCAAAAAGGCTATTCTTAATGATTTGTTCACTTTTGAATTCTCTACAATAATTTGTAATACAAGATTCATGTGACTCTAATAGTTTATTAGCAATTGGCAAAAAATGCCAGTCAGTTATTTATCGTTAAAAACTGGAACTGAAAAGCTTTTGGTGAGCATTCATAAACCGGAAGTGGGTGTTTACTCGAGGCGTTTTTTGTTTTAAATATGAGAAATATTACAAAGCTTTTTAAACAAAAGTTAAAGGGAATGAAAAAATGAATAAGTTTTATTAAAACATATTTTTGATAAACTTCTTAGCTTTCGAGAAAAAACAATAAAAATTTAAAATTTTGACATTTGTTGTAACTTTCTAAGAAACTATTAGAGTTACATGAAATTTATATAACAAATAATTGTAGAGAATTTAAAACTAAACAAATTATTGAGAACAGCTTTTTTGCATAAACCTCATAGTTTTCGAGTAAAATATAGGGAAAGTACTATGATGGTCACATGACCATTTTTCAATAGATTATTGCAACTTTAGTTTAGTTTTATTCCACACGAATATATGAAGTATAGAGTGTTGCTGATATGTATGAAAATGGTCGAATATCCAATCCTTGCTCTTTGGTAACACGCAAATTACTTTTATCAAGCCTTGCTATTTGGTAACTCGCAAATTACTTTTGTATCATTCAATGTCTGTCGAAGTATTAGCTAGAGAAGTAGTTGTTTCAAAAGTGATTTGTTTCTTGTAGTCTTAGTAAGACTCATTTGTTGTAGATTTTACCTATATATTTTATTATCAAATATAAAGAAGGAGGATTAGATTTCGTAACGCATGAAATGTGCGACCTTACGATATCGTCAATTAAAGGATGTGTATGGAGAAAATATTGTGGATTAGTCGTATTTTCGGTTTTGGTGTCGTAATTTCAAGTTAAGAAGAGAGAACACCCATGATGACAAGCCTTCGGGACGGCCGTAAGTCATTGGGGATGAACTTCCAACCATCCACCAGACTTAGCTCCTTCAAATCTATTTACAAAACTCAGGGAGTTTTTGGCAGGAAATTAATTAATAACCAATTAATTTATAAAATCCGTAGAAAGGCTATAAAGATTTACTGATTAAATTATTGGTATTTGAGTACTGGCTCTCCTAAATGAAATAGATGTTTTTTTTTTTTAATAATTAAAACAACTTATCACTTATCTCTTTTAATTTAAATGAAAAAAAATACATATAAACAAGTACTGGCCGCCATAAGTAAAAAAACACCAAGAATTCGTCGCTCATTTTTATGAAAATTTTAGATAATACATAAATAATCCACACCAAGAAATGATTAAAGTTTCAACAAAAAATCATGGTAACTTTTTCTTTAATGTCAATAATGAGTTGCTCCTTCACGATTTCTGGAGCACTCAGCCACTCGCCTAGGCATACTAGAAATCTAATTGTCAATGTCAGCCTGAGGGATTGCATTCCAAACTTCTTGTATTCGCATCCTAATATCAGGTAAAGTGAGTGGGGGTGGCTGAAGATGGCCCAGTCTTCTGCCAATTGTATCCTACACGTGTCCAATAGGTGATAGGTCTGGAGACAGAGAAGGCCATGGAAGTAAATCAACATTAGCTAGTTCCAGGAATTCCATAGTAACCCTAGCTGTATGCGGCTTTGCATTATCCTGTTGGGAAATGGACTTTTTCGACCTTCTCAGATAGGGCATTAATATTGGTTTTAGAACTGTGTTAATGTGTAAATTGCGTTTATTGTTTCTGGAATGAACACCAGGGGAGTCTTACTTCCATAACCGATCGCCCCCATACCATCACTCCACTTGTAAAAGCTGTATGGCCTTCCACTGCAAGCTGTAAATTTCTTCGTTCTCCTCGGCGACGTCTAATCATTTTATGACATCGTGGGCAAACAAACAAAATCTCGATTCATCGTTAAAGATAACCTGAATCCATTGATCGACCTATTGTAGTCTCTCATAGCAACATTCCAGACGGAACCTCTTAGGCGAGGAGTTAAGGGCAAACAAAGAAAAGGATGGTACAACTTAAGACTAAATGGTCAAATTCTTCGGTAAACTGATCGAACAAAGATGCCTTAGTTACTTAAACCTCTCAAGATGTCTCCAATGGCTATTGTTGTTAAAAATCGATCCCCGACAGCGACGAACCGAAGAGTTCGATCTTTACGTTCTGAAGTGTTTCTAGGGCGTCCAGGTCGTAATCTCCGCCATTGTTCCTGTTCCTCGGTCCATCTACAACAACATCGAGATATTGTACTGATACTTCTGTCAATTCGTTGGGCAATATCACGAATTGACAAACCTGCTTCTCTGAGCCCGATTACTCTATCGCGTTCAAAATCGCTTAATTGTTGAAATACGCCACGCTGACAAACTCGGGGCATCTTTTGATTTAAATAGAAAACCAATTCACTTTCATTTTTTATACTGCAAGGTAAAGTGATCAAAAAGTTACCATGATTTTTTGTTGAAATTTTAATAATTTCTTAGTGTGAAATTTTCATAAAAATTGAGCGTCAATTTCTTGGAGTTCTTTTACTTATGGCGGCCGGTATATTAATAAAAATAAAAACATACATAAAATTTTGGACAAAAGAATCACGGGCGTAGTTTACAAGTAAATATGTTCTTCCACTCAATCCCTTTCTTTGCAATGATGTTGAGGTAGCTAATATCCTCTTCGACATCCGAAATCTTCTATATTTACATTTATTTAGTGTTTTTGTCCTCTTTTTTAGAAATAATTTTCTGGCTGTTAATGTCAGCATTACAGATATATAATATATTCCAATTTATTGAATTTTATAAATATTCCTTTTGAATATTTTCAATTTGATGGATATATTTACATATTATCAGAGAATAACTATCAAGCTCTTAATAATTATATTTCTTTGTGTATATTAGATTCTTTGATAATATGGTTAATGATTTCTATAATATATTACATGCTATAAAAGAGCTTTATTTATCAATGTCTACCTTGGTTTGCAGTACAGTAAAAATGTAAAAAGTTTGAAACTGAGAAATGTTTGTGATTACTAAATATAATCATTTCTTCAACGACTGGAAATACACATAATTTAAAGAGTTTTATTATGGTGATTTTTCAAAAATTAATTGGGCACATCTATGTATCTAAACTTCTGGTATTATAATAATAATAATAATAATAATAATAATAATATTTATTTGCCCAACAGAATACAAATTCCAATTACAGGACAAAATAATAAATTAAATTTGTATAAAAAAATAAACAATAACCTAAATTTTATATAATAATCATTTATGCTAAACTAACGTTATATCTAATGTAAAATAAAACTATGTTAAATGTTATAGTGAAATGTGATATGCATATCTGTCTGAGAATGAGAAAAAAAAAAAAAAAAACAGACTGATTTATGTAATATGTGGTGGTTCTATAAATTGCTGTCTTACAGATTTTAATATAATGTCAATCTTGTCATTATGAATATCACAATATTCACTAATCACATTATAATTGCCAGTCATATCGTTGACTGGTGAATGTAAACCAATATTGGTATTTGAAGCGCTAATATAAAATGTATTATTTGAACGTGTAAAGTTAGATGGTACGTTAAATGAGAATTTGGAAAGCAAGATAGCACAGTCCAATCTATTATTAACAATTTTATGTAATGTCTTAACATTTGCAATTATGCGCCTAAGGTACAAGGATTCATGACAATTACTGTTCAATAGATCTTGATAGGAGTAGCCTTGGACAGGATAACTACCAGTTGTTACGTAGTGCAAGTATTTTAGAAAACGTTTTTTAATCCTTTCGACTAGTTTTATATATAGATTATAATGTGGTGTCCAAATTATCGACGCGTACTCTAATTTTGATCGAATTAGAGTATAGTAAAGCAACTTAATACAATGGATGGTTTTAAATTCTCTTGTTTGACGAATTACAAAACCTAGACACTTACTAGCAGATTTTGTAATATCTAGAATATGGTACCTGAAACTTAAATGACTGTCGAAAGTGACCCCTAGATCTTTAAAAGTTTCGACTCGTTCAATAGCTGTACCATTAACGCAATATCTGAATATGATTGGTGATTTATTCTTGGTATAACTAACAACTTTGCATTTGCCTATATTCAATGTCAAACAGTTAAGTCTACACCACGTTGCAAACATATCTAATTGCTGTTGTAAAGAGAAACTGTCGTTGTCTGACTTAGTAACACAATACATTTTTAGATCATCGGCATATGCTAAAACATTACATTTCAGTTTAAAAAGAATGTCATTATTATTAGAAATAACAGAGGTCCAAGGTTGGAGCCTTGAGGAACATCTGATTTCATTACATATTCAAACGATTTAAAATTATTATGAATTGCACATACACACCGATTATTTAAATAGCTAGAAAAGAAGTTAATAAGACTATTATTGAACCCAAAATTCGACAATTTATTTAACATTATACTATGAATTACCTTGTCAAACGCCTTAGATAGATCGGTGTATATAACATCAACTTGTAAACGATTGTCCATTGTATCGCTTATAAATTGAGTAATTGTTAGTAGATTACTAACCGTCGATTTTTTTTCCATAAATCCATGCTGATTTGGAGATAAGAATGGTTGTACTTGGTAATACAGTTGACTGTATATACACATTTCAAAAGCCTTTGACAAGTTAGACAGGATACTAATTGGTCTGTAATTTTTTATATCACCCCGATCACCATTTTTAAATAAGGGAATTACACGACACATTTTCCATAGTAACGGGAAATTACAAGTACGCAACGACATATTAAAGATAACAGATAGCGGTTCCGCGAATATTTCTGCACAATCTTTGACAAGAAAACTAGGAATCTGATCCAAACCAGAGACGAAATTATTTTTAAACTTTTTTAACATATGTTTAACTTGTCGAACTTGTAATAACCCAAGGGGGGCATGCATAAAATATTTTTTTTATTTATTAGTGACCAGAAAATTAGTACAATTAGAACAAATACGTGCATTTTAGTGTAATAAACAAGAGTTCATTAACCGTATATAGGGGAATTACTTAAAAATGCGTAGACTAAACAAACGTTATTGGGGCACAAGTGGTCGGAAGAAATGAAGATGCTGCGTTATTATCGGAGAGGTAAATCCCCGATCGCATAACTAATGGGGGTCAATAACCGTGGCATGCTGAGATGAGGGCACGTACGCATTAAAGTGTGCAGAAATGCATACGTGATGAAATAGCATTTTTATATTCAATCGGGGGAAGAACCTGCAAGAAAAATGGTATAAAAGGGTTGTGAAGATTACAAACGTGGTCAGTCAACGATCACAAGTCCGACCGTTGAATCTGACAATAACTACCACCGACATTGTTGCAACAAATTACATCGGTACCGATGTTCGACAAATTATTATTCCCCAGACTGGACTAGACAAATAGCTTCCATTAGAAAATAATTTTCGACTAACGTCACTTACAACAAACTGACATAAATAATTTATCTTAATAGAATGTAGAACATTCCGTGGCAATCCGGCTCCTTGAGAGTACGGCCGTAGCGGATGGACACATTAACAACAAATTACATTGATTACAATGTTTAGCAAATTAAGGTTTCTTTTATTTACTGACTGAAATAATTTATCCTGATAGAATGTAGAACATTCCGTGGCAATCCGGCTCCTTGTGAGTACGGCCGTAGCGGATGGACACATTAACAACAAATTACATTGATTACAATGTTTAGCAAAATAAAGTTTCTTTTATATACTGACAGAAATAAATTATCTTAATAGAATGTAGAACATTCCGTGGCAATCCGGCTCCTTGAGAGTACGGCCGTAGCGGATGGACACATTAACAACAAATTACATTGATTACAATGTTTAGCAAATTAAGGTTTCTTTTATATACTGACTGAAATAAATTATCTTAATAGAATGTAGAACATTCCGTGGCAATCCGGCTCCTTGAGAGTACGGCCGTAGCGGATGGACACATTAACAACAAATTACATTGATTACAATGTTTAGCAAATTAAGGTTTCTTTTATATACTGACAGAAATAAATTATCTTAATAGAATGTAGAACATTCCGTGGCAATCCGGCTCCTTGTGAGTACGGCCGTAGCGGATGGACACATTAACAACAAATTACATTGATTACAATGTTTAGCAAAATAAAGTTTCTTTTATATACTGACTGAAATAAATTATCTTAATAGAATGTAGAACATTCCGTGGCAATCCGGCTCCTTGTGAGTACGGCCGTAGCGGATGGACACATTAACAACAAATTACATTGATTACAATGTTTAGCAAAATAAAGTTTCTTTTATTTACTGACTGAAATAAATTATCTTAATAGAATGTAGAACATTCCGCCGCAATCCGGCTCCTTGAGAGTACGGCCGTAGCGGATGGACACATTAACAATATATATATATTATAAAAAGAAATATATATAAAACACAAAACAATATGAGAACATCCGAGGCAACCCGGCCATTGTGAGAGACGGCCGTGGCGGATGGGAAATATTGTATAAAAAAAAATATATATATAATAAAATAATATATATATATATAATTCTTAGTTAGCAATCTCGACTTTTCTACAAAACATGTGACGAATAGGACAATGACAAAACACGACATAAATAATTTTTTTTTTGTTTTTTTTTTGAGTTTTAACAAATGCAAAACAACTACGAAAAGTTTTCTGGTCACGGCATTACAATAAGCAATCAAAAGAAATTGAAGTTGTAACTTGTGTATACGAAATTTGATACTTAGATTTTAAATTTTATAATAATAATAATAATAATAACATACTTTATTCCCTTCTTAAATTAACAAATAATACATAAGATAGGAAGTGCGTCACAGAAAAAAGAAAAACATAATTAAGAATATATATATATATATATATATATATATATACATAAATACTAAACAAAATAATCTTCTATACGGTATAATTCTTTTTCGCATAATAACTTAAATAAATTTAATTTGAACCGTTTAAAATTTTGTTCTGATTTTAAGTTAACAGGTAATTTATTATAGAATAAAATACAATTATAACCTAAACATTTCTCCGAGGCTGTAAGCCTGTGCTGTGGTATGTTGTAGTTACTTTTTATATAGTTTTAATTGAATTTTGCATTCTAAAAATTACCTAAAATATGAGAAAAATAGTATTCTGTCTCTTTGCATTTTGAATTAATAGAAAATAAACTGATCATTCGTTAAACTCATTCTTGTGTTTTATTCACACCAACCATTATCCAACATCCTTAATATATTAATTATTTCAATAGTAATGCATAATTGATGACACATATTAACGTTCGTAACGAACCTGTTAAATAATTAAGGGTTACTACACAACACAACATAACACAACGAATAAATATGATATCAATTGAAAATTCATATAACACCGGGGTACGAACCATTACAAACTGTGATATGATTAAGAGTACAACTAGAACTGTAATAAGAATTTTGTGTATTATCTAAAGTACATTGTTTATTATCTTCATAAACCGAACTAAAATTTAGTGCAAAACCATCAGCTATATCTTGAGGAGTAGTGAATAAATCATCATTATCTCTTAATATGTTTGGGATTGAGTATGAACTCCTTTTTAAGTTTACGAAATTCCAAAAGTTTTTTGGATCATTAATTATATTTTGTTCTGAATTACAAAGAAATGTTTTATAATCGTCACGTATACTCTGTTTAGTCAGCTTCCTAATTTTTTGAAATTCTAAATAGTCGAGTTGTAGTTTAGTTCTTTTATAACGCTCATGCAAATATTTTTTAGTTTTTATCAATCGAATGGAGTCATACGAATACCAGGACGGACAAGAACTATTATCACATCGGTATTTTTTTATCGGGACATATTTATTGAAAGCTGCATAAAGCGAGTTATAAAATTGATCTAAAGCAATATCAACATCATTAAAATCTGATAAGAAATTCCAGTTTATACTTGCAAGTTCCTTGTATAATTCTGGAAAGTTGGCTTTTTTAAAATTAAATATTTTGTTGAAATTATTAAATTCTGAATGATTGCGACTTGTGGTTAAAATATTAAAGTTAACATTAAGGGAAGAATGATAAATATCTTCTTTCACAAAGGGACTAGTCTCCCTAGTTGTATTATTTGTTTCAATATTTGTTAAACACAACTCTAATAGTTTATCGTTTGAATTAAGTACCCCATTAATTTGAGTTAAGTTATTGAATGACATAAATGAATGAATTAATGTAGTTTTGTTATCTAATACATTGTTAGTAAAATTGGGAGCATTAAAGTCCCCAATAATAATTATATTATCATCGTTAATGCAGGAAGACAAAACATCAAAAAAATTATCGATGTAATCTACGTTAATATCAGGTGGAATATATATTACAATGACATGAAATTTAGAATTTTTATGTGTACAAATAATTCCGCAACAGTCAATCAATGGGAAGATATTAAGCCGGGAGAAATCGAGAACGCGAAAAAATATATTACGCTTACACGCAACGAGAGTACCTCCTCCACGCTTCCTACCAGTCAATAAAGAGTTCCGGTCCTTTCGTACAACAACGTAGTCACTGTTGAATAATTCCTCTGAATTAATATTATTTGTTAGCCATGATTCAGTGATGGCCACTATATCATATTCACTGTCACTAGATGCGATATAAAATTCATTCGTTTTGCTGTTTAGTCCACGCACATTTTGATAATACAATGAAAATTCTGTTAATTTATAACTGCTGGGATTTTCTAGTTTAAAGAAATAATTTCAGGCACACCATTTTTATGAATAATTCTTAAATTATTTTCACCATCTTTTCGCGTCGTTCCAATTCTTCCTTCAGATTTTTGTAGAATTGGCGTTGTTGGAAGGTGCGATCAGATGATATAGATATATTTTTCAATATATCGTTATTACGTATATCTTTAAACTTCTTTAAAACTGTAAATACGTCCCTCGTATTATTTAGAGTAATGCGAATGGGTCGTTTCTTATTGCCACCGTTTGGTAAATATTTACCCAATCTTACCGGAGTGGTATTAGTATTTATAGACAGTTTATCTAAAATAGAGGAAACAACCTTCTTATCTTCATTAGTTTGTTCCTGTTTTGTGTTGAAATTCCCTTCTTGTATACCATAAATGATTATGTTATTCCTTCTCTCATGACGTTCCATCATTTCATTAATAATTACATTCATATTAGTTTCGCTTGTTATATATTACTTGCTGATGGCACATTCTTTAGTTGCTTCAATTCTGTTTGAAGTGTAATAATTAAGGATTTTAATTCAGTAATATCATCGCTTATTTTCTGACAGTTAGTACATGACCACTTCAAACCTTTTTTTAGTATTTAATGCACGTAACTCGGTGTTTGAAAGGTCCACACACCCCCGAAATACGTTTTTGCAGACAGCACAATTTACAGATTTATGCTGTTCTATTTTAGAATTGCAACAAACACAAATAAGACTCATTTTACTTGAATAACAAATTTAATGTGGAACTGGGATAAACAATATAATGCTTCACGTCACTGGGTCTGTAGTGACGACTTATTTTAAGAAAAACTAAGGGTAAGTAGACCACGGAAGGGTAAACAATAGAGAACAGAGGAGAAAATTATAATAATTATTATTTCGATACGGCTCTGTCTTCTTCACCAAGTTCAATGATCTATCAGGTAAAAACGCAAATGAACACAAAAACGCACCGATAGTAAAACGGCGAGCCTCGTGAAGAATTATTTAAATGAATCAAACACCCACTTAACACCACTTTTAATTATTCGGAACTAACACAACTTTTTCAGCACTATATAATTATATTACTGATTAAAATTGAACTAAAACCAATAGTTTTAACTAGCAAAACATTACTACTTTATACCGTATTCGCGAGAGACATGCGTTCAGCACACGCTATGTTCGCTAATAAGGGTATTTACATTTCATAAAATATCTTATTTGGGAGATCTCTCATTTTTGAAGAAAGATTTTTGATGGTATTAAACATTACAACTTCCATCTATCATTATAGATCCGTTAGGAAACTAATAACTGGAATCTTTTTTTCCCTTTTTCACACCTTTAGCACTATTATTTATATCTATAGTTATTAGAGGCGTTACATTTTCCGCTAAAATTTTTGTAATAAAAAAATAACTCTTCTTAAAACCATTTCCGTCAAAAATTAAGGAGTATATAAATTATATAAAAGTTGTATGCAATAAAATTTTCATTGGGCAGATGAACACACACGAGGCATCACGGAAGATCTATCTTCTTCAGCCCTTACCGAATATTCCAAAATAATAGGGCATCAGATCAATTTGAATAAAATTATTTTAATTATAGCATTAAACTATTACACAAGCATGTCTATAATCGTAACAAACGATTCAAACTACTAAATAAACCTAGCGCTTTACTCACACCATCCACTTTAATCTGTACAGGATACATCACTGAAATCATCTTATAAAATTTAACCAATGTGAATTGGTTGAAATTTGAAAATTGTAAGATTAAATCCGAAACCGTGTATGAACACACACACCATATAATAGTCTGTGGCCTCCTTCGGACTTATTTCCAATAGGCAAATTGAGAAGTAGACTCTAAATATAAAGGGCAGCCAGAAAGTCACCCCGAGAAAAGCCAACACCGACCTGTTTGCGCTGCACCTCCCCATAAGGACTTAAGTGAGTTTTCGAATGTGGTAACTCTTTCGTATGACCAGTAACAAACCCCTTTCAGGAAGTATATATTGAATACAGAGATCGGAATTTGTGCCGCCCAAGAGAGAGTCAATTCGTCCGACAATTCCAAAATTGACAAATGGGAAAGTAACTGGGATAGGCTTGATATTTCGGGGGTATACCAGCTCCAATGCATTTCTGGCCTGCCCCTCTACGTATTGCTGGACAATTACTGTATGGACGTACGTTAAATCGAGAAACGTACACAACTAAATTAAGCGCTTGTGGAATCAATAACCAAGCTGTATTCAGACTGTGACGACAACGCGTTAACTGAAAGGCTTGCCAATGTTTCAACTATTCTGTCCAGGGTTTCATTTTACGACATCTAACCAGTACGGATTTTCGAAGGCAAGGTGTATAGTAGATCCCAACGATGTTATCGTAGGTACAATTCATCGCATAACAAACTATTACTGGTAAACGGTCGATGCCTGCGACAAAGCAGTACTGTGATATCATCACTCTTGGTATGTGATACGCGTTCAACTATCCTATCCAGTTTTTCTGGAAATTATTGGAATGCCGAAGGCCCCGGACGGCGTGTACAAAGTGGTTTAGAAGCATCTGGAGGAAGTCAACCAATTGGTCGAGGATAATGCCAGATTGTAGTAGGCTATCTTAATGCTGGGACTTAATAGACCTTAAGTCTACAGATACTTTTGGATATGATGTTGGTCTTCTATTTTGACGGCTCGACACCATAACTTGGTATTTACCCTGGACATTATTTTTAGCAGGGTTTACTCAGATGCACTGAAATAAAAATAAAGTTCTCATTTACTACTGGAACGCTACAGTACATTAATATTGATTCTAAAGGGATGGACGTCTAGTGCTTACGATTGCGTACTATCTTTGTTAAGGTGCAACATCAACGCTAAAAGGGCAAAGGAAGGGCATTACAAGAATTCGTTCTTAACTCCACTATGGAATCTGATCTACAATGGCATCCTAATATTAATGTTAATCATACAACGATTAAAAAGAAAAAAAGATTTACACATTAGGTAGATCGGCGACCACCATGGTCTGGCAGTGGATGATGCTATTAAAAACCGCGTTTTGATGATATACTTAATATTATTATTTATTTATTGTTAAATAGGTATTCTGCTTGTAAATTATGGTATGTTTTCACAATATTTAGAAAATTATTTATATAATCTAAATCTAAAAAGTATTCAAGTACAAAGATATAAAATTAGCTGTAAAAATAAACAAAACAAACGTTTTTTACTACCCTAGATTTTACTGGATAGATGTTACTAAAGAATTTTTTTAAATTTTTTTAAAACTTATATAGATCACTAATATAATAATACGCAAATTAAGAACAGTATAAATTAATTAATTTTTGTATTAAAAGTGTTTTATACTATAAAAAGTTTTTATTCAAAAAAATACCAAGCATTATATAAATACTTTTAATTAAATATTAATTTTAACTGAAAAATATTGAAATAATTGAATAATTTTTAATTATTTTTAAACAACACAGAAATATTTACTACAAGCTTACAATACGAAATAGAATATATATCAAAAAATAAATATTTAGATGTATAGAGGTAATATGCAAATGTGCTATTTTTAATTCGAATTTATACAATGAATTAACTCTATTTATTTTTAATTGCCATATCTATTTGTAATTAATGATGCTCCGGATTCACCCCCCTTCTAGAAAAATCGAAATGCAATTGCTTACATTTAAATATTAAACCGAATAACATGGAGCAATCAATTACACCCGTAATGGATAATTAAATCCACTCGTTTTTTTCTCCACTTCGGGCAATAAATTCTTATACATTCTAACGAAAATTTCCACCAAGAAAATAATAAGGTGAAAAGCCAAGCGCATCATTGCTATTTTAATTATTTTTTTATTCAAGAAAACTCATAAATCAGTCAAGTGTGAATTTATTGGCGAGCCACAAAAAAAGATTAAAAATTAATGTGTGCGTGTAAGTTTCACTATAAATTTAAACTGTCTAGTTAAAGTGACAGGACCAGTAGATTATTTGATAATGCAATGCGGCGTTTTTGTTTGTATTGGATATTTGTATGTATATTAAGAATATCATTAAATTGCTCTTTATTAGTAGTTGAACGTTAATTATGTTATTAAGTTAAAATAAACTATATTATAGATTTTCCTTTAAAAATTCAAAATATTTACAATTTTTTTTTCAAATAAAAGTTTAATCGCTTTATTTAATGTTTGCTAGTAACTATAGTTTCGACCAAGAGCTAGTAATTATTAAATAAAGAGATAAAACAAAGACATCGAGTTTCCCTCATCATTGTATTCAAGTTGTACCAGAAAGTAAACGTCTCCACAATTAAGCAAATACGAGTTTTCTACATTTAGAAAAAAATCTTAGAGCAAATGTAAATGGTAACAATACATCACCAACTGCTCAATATATTATATTGAGATAAAATATAAATAGAAGGTTAAACCTTGTTTCAGGGCCTATTAAGTTAATACAGAATTATTGCTGTAGTGTACTGTTGACATACTATTCATAAATCAAAGGCAAATCAGGCAGTTTACATAACACAATTATGTTGGTTTACCTGTGCTCTAAATTAATAATTATATTGTTTAACAATTTGTTCTTTTTTATTAAGCAAGTAGTAATATTATTTAACTACAATATTATTAACTTATGTTTATATAGTTGCAGTTATTCTAGAGAGTTATTTCTAGAGGTTAGCGATATACAAATGTGCTCATAAGTAGATACATAGCCACAGAAGTTTAAATGATATCTAGTAACTATTAAATATTTCCGTTAAAATAATGATCTTTATTGGATAATAATATTTGTAAAAGATTATTGTTATAATTATTTTCGTGAACCAATAAAAAGGTTAATGAATAAGAAACACAGGCATCAGACACGTATTTCTTAGATACACATTTTACAGCAGAAATTATTTATTAAGAATAAAAATAATCGAGTAGATACTTTAATTGTAAAATTGTCTTTTTCTTATAAAATAAAATAAATATTATTTTATTTTGACATTCTACATAAAAATATGTCTTTTACAGGGAAGTATACTCGGATCTCTCCTATTTTTAATTTTTATAGATAGTATTGCAAATATTTCACCCAAAATTTTTATTTTTATTAATTAGTTAATGACAAATAAAAAATAAAAAACTTTTAAACTTTGTTTGTATAATAACTGAATAGTTGAGGCTGTTAGTTGTTGAAAGTTCATATTCTAATCACTTTGGTAAATTTTATATACTTTCAAATATTTATTTTGTCGTTCGCGACAATTGTTTCGACACACTTCTTCAGGCGAAGAAATGATACAAACATTTTTACATTTAAAACTATTTATACTAAATGTGCGATGGTGAGGTCAGTCCGGTGTTAGAATAAATTTTAACAATTTTAACTTCTAGTTTGATAATGACAAGTTAAAATTGTCGAAACTATAGTCACTAAATAAAGTCAGTGTTATACAAAGTTAATTTTTTTTGTGAAGAATAATGTATAACGAAGTAGAAGCCTCCACCGTTAACAATCGTTAATGGTATACTCAAAGGTATACTTTAATTGAGGTTAAAGTTGGAAGAATATAAATAAGTTAGTAATAAAGAAAGACAAAACTAGTGGTAAACTTAATGCAGGAAAAAAAGTCGGGTATAAATATTAAAGAAATTGAATGGGAAAATATTAAATTAAATTATAATTTGCTTGGACTATCCTGATGGGAGAATTATATTCGGCTTTATAATCCTAAATAATAATACTAACAATAATATTTGATACAAAATCATTCATTTCGATATAAAAATCCAATTTTAAATAATATTTTATGCTAACAGTACGTCCAATTAATTATTTGAGTTTCGCCTAGTGACTGTTCCTGAGGTGGGCAAATTCTGTATGGTATAAAAAAAACAAATTCTACCGGCAGTGACGATATTAATGACAATATGCTAAAGCTATGCTGGCCTCATATTATATCGGTCTTAACACATATCATTAACTCTTGTTAGCTTCACAATTATTTTCCTGATCATTGGGAGCAAGCATTAATTAAGCCTTTGGCAAAAATTTCTAATCCAAATAGTTTAGCTGATTTGAAGAATAAAGCACTAATAACCTTTCTTCACAACTTTATTTTATTTACCAGATGTACTTTTCGGACATAAAGTGACCATTATCAATGAATTAGCACTAAATACAAAACAAAAATTTTAGACTATATATAGACTGAAGGATTATAAAACTAGGCGGTATGAAATTCATCCAGGAAAAAAGGGTAATTAAGAGACGAGCCGAAAGAATAAGGCTGGCGGTATAACCAGGTAAAGGGGAATTAGGGGAAAACACAGAATTATAGTGTTACAATTAAATCTAATAAATTAATAGAATCAGACGTAAATCGGATTTTCCCCGCCCCATTAAATTATATTACAATAAAAATTCTATTCCCTCCTCTATATTAAAGAATGTAAATAAAATCTGATAATTCTCACATTAAAATCAAACGTAACTGTTAAACAAAGAACCTTATTAAAGTCTATGGAGTCTGAAGTTAACAAAAGTAAAAAGAATAGAGAACCTAATATTGCTATTAGATATTTTAATAACGTTCCAAAAATTGTGTCTAAATCTAAATTTTCTCTTCGGCAACCAGCTAGTATTCAAAGAAACTTTATTTTCAAAATGTGGGTGGTACTAGAACCAAAATTAAAGAACTTATCCACTGCCTTAACTTATGTACATATGATATAATATTTGTTGAAAGTTGGTTAAATAATGATATTTCTGACACTGAACTTTTATGTGATAATTTAATTATATACCGAGCTGATAGAGGGCCTAAGTCAAACGTTAAATTGCGTGGAGGTACTTATTGCCGTAAGAAAAGAATTATTGTCTTTGGAAGTTTCCATATGTACTTCAACGGTTGAACAACTTTTTGTTATTGTTAAATTTTACAATAAACTTTCCTTATTTGGGGTTAGTGTATATACCTACGAATTCGCCGCCGTTTAAGAAATATCAAGAACATTGTCACATCCTCGAATCTATTGTCAATGATAATAGAAAAAATGAAATTATTATATGTGGTGATTTAAATATTCCCTCTGCCACCTGGGATAATGACGATATGGGTGTAGCTGGGCACTCTGTATCTTCTGATAGAGCAAGCAGTCATTGCTGAAACCCATAGTTTTTACTTTCCCTATATAGTATATACAGGGTTGCTGATATGTATGGAAGCGGTCGAATATCTCCTAAAGTAAGAGAGCTAGCGAAAAATATTAAGATACAAAAGTTTTAGTTTTTTTTTTAAACTATCAGAATAAAGACAAATTAAGTATACAGGATCAGTTAAAAAGCCAGGATGAAACAAACTTGCTTTGTCTTTAATGTAACACCCCGTATATTGTTCCATATTTCAATTAATCTCGAAATTCTACACAAAATTGGTATGGCACATCATAAGGCTAAACTTGACCGTTTTAGGCTCACTTATTATATAAACAATCTGGCGATAATATTGACTATGAGAAGTTCAGATTTTTGAACGAGAAGTGTTCATCCTTAAGTAGATCTCTTTTCAAATTGTTTATTGATGAAATTGAAGAGGACATTAGAATTCATCAGGTATTTCCTCAACTATGTGATTTGAAGACATCATATACAACAACGGGCATTGCTATAGCTAACGCTTTCGCTTCATTTTTTTCTTTTTCTTATTGTGTAAATATGATTGTTATCCCTAAATTTAATTTTGTTAATAATGTTAACTCTTTGTCATGTTTGCATATTCATTTGGAAAACGTGTTTAATGAAATTTTAAAATTGTCTAATAAATTTAATTGTGGTCCAGATGGTATTTCAGGTTATTTCCTTTATAATTGTGTATATACTTTTTCTAAGCCGATTCGCTGGCTATTTTTACTTCCCTCAATATTGGAAAAGGTCTTTTATTATTCCTATTCACAAAAAAAAGTGGCAAGGAACCTAATTGAAATTATCGTGGTGTTACCATACAATCTTTTATCCCTACAACACTTGACAAGCTCATTTTTATTCAGTTGCGATTAACCCGGAATATCATAGTAGATTATCAACACGGATTTCTTGATGGCAGATCTACTGTCTCTATCTTTTATGTTTTGAGAAAAATAAAAAATAAAAAATTAAATAATTCAATACTCAATTTTATAACCATCTGTAGACATGTTTCGATATTTCAATCTCTTCAGTACAGCTTTATTATAAAATTGATTTTAAACATAAATACAATACAAAAAAAATATTTTTCATTATATTTATTTTAGTAAACGTTTTTATTTATGTTTAAAATCAATTTTATAATAAAGCTGTACTGAAGAGATTGAAATATCGAAACACGTGTCTACAGATGGTTATAAAATTGAGTATTGAATTATTTAATTGCTTTTGCTAATTTATTTTTAATTACATCAACCTAAATTCATTTCTTTTTCCAAATTACCCTAGTATAGTCACTCACGAACTATTTTAACGTACATTCAATCATTTTTAGTTCATTTTACAGAAAGAAATACGTTCAAACTAGTGTTGCTTTGATAGCCTTGCTATTTTGTAACACGCAAATTACTTTTGTATTATTCAATGTCTGTCGAAGTATTAGCTAGAGAAGTAGTTGTTTCAAAAGTGATTTGTTCTTGTAGTCTTAATCAGACTCATTTGTTGTAGATTTTACGAATATATTTCCGTGTTTTTTCTATTTATTAAAATATTTTTTTATTAGTGCATCCAATAAAATCCAAAAAAATCTACTTGAAAAAGCATTAGGTTTAAAAACTTTTTTGACTCTCACTAGTTTTTGATATCTTGTACGGTTTTTGCACAAAAAATTAAATATGAATATAGTATACTCATTATTAGAGAGCGGATAAAAAAGCTTAAAAAATGTGAAAAAAAGCACTTAAAAAGGCACAAAATTTAGAGAAAAAAAGCATTAAAAAACCATAAAAACAGAAAAAAAGCATAAAAACACGAAAAAAAGCACCAAAGAAAACTATATTTTCTTAATATGTTACACGTTTATCAACATATTTTACAAAGAAATTCGGCTTAAAACTAAAATAAACATACTTTCTTTACGCAATATATAATATCATGTAAGTATTTAAAAATTAAATTGTAATTTTGTATACGTTTCAAAATAACTAAAATCTCTTCATAAAAACAGTAGATCATTAAATGTTGTTCTAAGGGTTTAATTGTAAAAATTATTACTTCTGACGCTCAATAAATTTTTGAAAGTGGAAAAGCTTCTCTTTATTTTAAATTATAGCTGGATCCATTTGAAAATTGCCATTCAAAATCAAGTTTAATTTATTTAATATTAAAAATCCTTCATTTTCAGCGAATACTTCTTTCGATATTATTTTGATTTCTCTGCATGCAGGTATTTTCTAAAATGAATCTGCTTTTATAAACATTTGATTGTGTTGCTCACAAAATTTAAACGCGATTTTATGTAACTCAATGGTTTTGAAGAACTGTTTAACAGTCTTTAACTGATTTGCTTGTCGTTTCGGGAAAGTTGTATATAACCTTATTAAATTCTTCAAAATTGTTCGCATAGTACATTGTAGCATATAGCCAAGTTCCCCATTTTGTTAGCACTGGTTTATGGGGCAGTGAGATATCAGGTAATGACTTCTTGAATAATTGTACTCACAGAAGAATATAAGAACTATTTTTCCATATTTAATTAAATCTACAAATGGAAATTTCATTCTTATAGTTTCAGAAATTCGTTTCTATTCATGTGCTAAACTTGTACAATGCATAAAATGCATTATTAGTAAAATTTTGTAACTTTGTATTGTCTACGGCAAAAATAAGCTTGTCAGTCCATCATTTATGAATTTTGCTATAATGTTATTATCAGTTTTCTTCAATTCTTTTGTATATATCAAAATACTATTGGTCGGATGTCTTCATGTTAAACTCATATTATTACATTAAACAAGTCTGTGGTTTCATCCACACCAAACCACATATAATTATTGTTAATAATATCTTTAATTTTTTGTATGGTTTCATAGTATGTAAGAGCTACATAATTTTTTCTCGGGAAAGCGTATTTTACAATATTTTCCCAAGAAAGATTTAAATGCATTATTTTGTAATTTTCTTAAAGGGATATTCGAATGTAAAAGTATTTTGCACAAATGTGAATTTAATTTAAATTGTCCATCGTTTGTTGAAGCTGATGCTAAAGATTGTGATATTGTGCTGTTTTTTTAGTTCAGCTTTGAACTTTTTCAAACGTTCTTGATGTAGTGTTGTTATAACATGTTTTACATACAAGTCTTGACTAGTTAGGATGCAGTTGGGAACTAAAATAAAACTTACTATTTTTAAACATGCCTTACAAAATAATGTATAATTTTCACTTATTAATTCTGGATAGCCTCTAATTAATTCTTGTATTGTGGTTTTCACCTTTTGCATTATGGGTTAAATATACATGTGAATTATATAATATAATTTATCTGTGATTCCCCAGGTTAATACGATTCACGCATATAGTAATTTTTGATAAATAAGCAAAGTTTTTGGAATGTCAATTCAATAGTTTATGAATGCGAGTTTGAATATGAAAATTAACGAAAACGGTAAATATGCGCCAGTCGTCCCATCGGTACTTTTGCCGAGAGTAGGAAATTGATACGGTTGCAGAACACCTGATTATTAGCTATCACTTAAATTTGTTTACATTTAATACTTACTGGGGTCCCTGTTTGGGCCTAGTTTAACGACGTTTACATCCGGAATATCATAGGTGTGATTCCTATGAAGCGTTCGTCTGTATTATCTGAATAATGAGACGGTCTATTATATCTACTTCTTTATAAACGAATCCATTGTAAATTGGTAATTTATACTAATATTTATTAATAATAAAATTAATTATGATTATTGTATCATATTATGAAGATTTTTAACAATTATGTTGTCAAAAGACACGACGAAAATATGTAATACAAATATAAAAAATTCTCTATATTAGCACATTAATTTAATATCAGCGTGAAATTATTATTAAATGTTTTTTAAATGTTTAAGAAAATGCTCCAAATAAGCATAAAAATCTAAAAAAAGCATGAAAATAAGCATAAAAATTCAAAATAAGCACAAAAAGTCAAAATAAGCAAAAAAGCCCAAAAAAACTTAGCGCTAAGTAATCACATTCTTCAAGATTCGTATAGATATTAAGAAATTTTTTCGATGCTATTAATATTATGGATAAGCATAATGCTAGAAATCCGCTCTCTACTCATTATGCACTCATTAATAAGTAAATAAACTTACTCAGTTGAATAAAAATTAAATAATATCAATTAATAAAATAAATCAAAACAACATCTAACACTTTTCAAACAATTTTCTTTGCCAAATCCTAATACAAACAAGATATCTGTTTGTTCCAAATCTGAATACTTATGAACTATAATAAAGTTAAAAATTAATTGTTAAAATACACTAAATAATAATTGTTATACATAATTTACATTTTTTAAAGAAGGACGGCCACGAAAATTATTTATTTTCGATTCGATGAAAAACTAGATTTTGTTTTTACTAGATAAAAAATATATATTTTATTTTTTTGTGGGACAATCGTAAAAGATATCAAATATTATTAAGAGATGAAAAAGTTTTTAAATTAAATGGTCTTTCAAGTAGTATTTTTTAGTTTTTATTAGATCCACCAATAAAAAAATATTTTAGTTTTTAAGTGGTGGTACTACTGTTTCTTATACTTCTTGTTAACCAATAATAGTCATAATAACTGAAATGATGTATTATATTATGGTAGTTATTAAAAATAAATTTCATTCAAATCAAATAAAGCATTCAATTGTTATAAACAAATGAAATAAACATTTTTGAAACTTTGAAGCCAAATTCCGGCTTAACCGTAAATTTTTGGATATAGATAAGTTGCATTAAATCGTCATATTTTGACCTCAGAAATCTATGGTCCAGCCATTTCCCCACATTAACGGGACACCCTGTATATTTCTGAAAAATTTTTTTGCGGAAATATCCGTTTTGAGGTCCCCTGAGTTCATTGCACTAATTTCTGGAAAATAAATTGTGTCTGTGTGTCTGTCTGTCCGTGGGTGCGGTATCTAAAAAACGACTAATCCGATTGAGATGAAACTTTAAACTTAAGGTTTTATCGTTAAAAACTGAAACTGAAAAGCTTTTGGTAAACATTCATAAACCGGAAGTGGGTGTTTACTCGAGGCGTTTTTTTGTTTTTTTCCGATATTTTTTTAATATGAAAAATATTACAAAACTTTTCAAACAAAAGTTAAAGGGAATGAGAAACTAAACAAGTTTTATTAAAACATATTTTTCAGAAAATTCTTAGCTTGAGCTCGAGAAAAAGAATAAAAAATTGAAAATTGAAAATTTTGAAATTTTTTGCCAATTGCTACTAAACTGTTGGAGATACATGAAATTTATATAACACATAATTATAGAGAATAAATCATTAAGAATAGCCTTTTTGTGTAAACCTCATAGTTTTCGAGTGAAATATAGGGAAAGTACTATGATGGTCACATCACCATTTTTTCCAGAAATCAGTGTAATGGAACTGAGGGGAACCTCAAACGGATATTTCCGCAAAAAAATTCAAAAAAAATCAAGAAATTAATACTTCCCCTATGTATACTATATAGAGAATGTAATAAATTCGAGTAATATTAATTGTTCTGAAATACTTGCTTCATTAAATTTTACAGTAAGCTTACTTACATAAATCTACGACGTACACCCTTATTTAGATTACCAACAGTACGCACTAATTATGATTTAAATAACCCACTTATGACTGTAGCTAATGATATAAATCATAATAATAATAATGATTTGTTTGGGTCTAGTCTATTTAAGTTTAAATCCGAACTCCGAAATCCGAAATCCTATTGTAGAAAATAAAGACAATTATTATTATTATTAATAAAATAGAAAACAAAGTAATTTTAAATAATTTTGGCTAAGTTAAATTTATATCTAATAAAATTTAAAATTAATGCAGTAGGGGTTTAATCTACTCATTTATAATTTACAAAATAAATCCTAGTTTCTCAAATTATATTAAGAATCGTACTTAAAATACAAAAAAATATATTTAAATATGTGATACATAAATCAGTGCGCTACAGTGATGTACCAAAGGTACAAAGTTTAATCTCCTCGAATCTGCAAACATTTCAAAAAGAAGTAAAAATCTGCTTAACGAGCAAACAGATTTAATGTACACGCCACATTCTACACATTAATATAAATAGAACTCTTTCATTAATTTTCTCCACTTGATAATGACATTTTTCGTAATATATGTATATTTGTAAATTATCAAATATTGTAGGAGGTGATTTTTAATTTCCTGTCAAATATGCCAAATCTTCAATTCTTTCAGCGATCCTATAGCACCGTTTTTTAATTTACTAATTAATTTTTAATTTTTATATAATTAGATATTAAATTTAACGATCTAAATAAGTCTAACACCATCTGACACCTCTAGTTAAAAAATTTCCATCAACATACTAATATCCAGTAGAGGAATGTTTGATTTATGTTTATTTTATTTAATCTGTAATCCGTGTTTTTTCTTTTTTAATTTTAAATTTAAATTACTTAGATTTTTCGAATCAATAAAGAGGGATAAAACTAAGTCCGATTCCGAGCGACGTGTGTATATAAAAATAAATGCCTCTAAAGACATACTTACCAACATAACTAATTATCCTACAGTTCACTATCCTTAATTTTCGCACAAGAAAGTTGTGAAACGGATGATGATAAGCCCATGCATACTGATGTCCTCTTTGGGTTGGAAGTGACGTGGGCCGATGTGTTAATTGTTTAAATAAAATTAGTTTGTTATTTCCTCAGGCATACTAAGGGAAAATTCTGCCGGCTGCGCCAATTATATTTCATTAGCAATTTTCTCTGTTTTTTTAAACAATTTATTCTTTACACTATGGACTAGATTAAAATTACGGTTTAATAGTGTAGAATTACAAACTCTAATTATATAATTTTTATTGCATAATTCTCCGTACAGTGTATACAGGGTTGGGAGAATTTACCAGAAAGGTCGATTATTTCAAAAGGTACAGGAATTAGCAAAAAATGTAATAATATAATAATAATAAATAAAAGTTATAAGGCTTTTGAAAATCTACTTATCTGTAATACATTGGAATATACAGGGTGGCCCACAAAATTATGGTGAATTAAGATTACATTTTTAATGGCACACCCCATATTACTATTTATTTTGATATTACTGTCAAGTTTAAACATTTTTTATGAACCTTGCGTTATACCTAAATTCATTAGTTTACTAGATATCGATATGTCAAATAATAACGAATAATAATGCGATATTCACACATAATACCATAAGTGATGGCAATTTACTCGAATAAATTTTGTCTTTGCGTAAAAGTTTATTGCTTAGCGATTTTAATGAGAGCAACAGTTGCTAGAATTAAAATCGCGAATAAACAACAAACTTGAATGTACCAAATACAAAATTTATTCCAAGTTAATTGCCATCACGAATGGTATTTAGAAAGACTATTTCACGACTACGTTTTCAGATTCGCGGCAAGAGTTTCCATTGAAGTAATTGCTACTGGTAGTTTCTATCGGCGCAGAATTCTTAAAATTACTTCTCATTTTTGTTGTATTTTTTGGTACGAAACTTGCCACCGCCGCATTTATTATGGATGATGAAACATAAGTATAAACAACGTTTATTGCTTGTTATCAAAGCTAATTCAATTTATTTGTAGAGAAATAGTTAACTTCGGTTTTCTCAGTTGAAAACGCTAGGTTTGGTTTATTTACTTATAAATTGACGTGATTGGCTCAAAAATAATACAAGCCTCTTTGTCATTGGCTACATACAATAGGAGTGGAATAGTCGAACGTAATTGTAGTTACCTGACCAATAAAAATTATGTACGGTCTTCGAAAATAATCTAAAAGTTAAATTCTGTCAAAATTAAACAAACAAGTAAATTTCATGGCCTTTTTACTTACTGAAATAGAGATTGTGGGGCGTGCGGTTGTGGATCAAACATAAAATTGTTTACAATGGATACTTGACTTTTTATTTTTTTTAATCCTCAATTTCTCGACTTAAGTTTGATGTATGGATAAATTTGTCTACAATTTTATATTCAGAAAAAAATCTCCTTGTGAATTAATAAAAATATATATACAGTGCAATTTAAAAAAAAATGTTGATCGTCTTTTGTCAAAAACTGCGCGCAAGAAAAAATAACAGTTCAGTTCCTATTAAAGTCTTTTAAAAATTGTTTAATTTGATGTTTTATTTATTAAAATCGGATAAAAAATAAGTGAGATACAGGACCAAAGGTTTTTCGTCAGGCACCCTGTATATAGGGAAAGTATTGTGATCGTGATTTTTTTTGAATTTTTTTTTTGCGGAAATATCCGTTTTGAGGTCCTCTGAATTTCTGAAAAAAAATATTGTGTCTGTGTGTGTGTGTGTCTGTCGGTAGCCGCTGTATCTCAAAAACGAATGATCGGTTTGAGATGAAACTTCAAACTTAAAGTTTTAATGTTAAAAACTGGAACTGAAAAGCTTTTGGTGAACATTCATAGACCGGAATTTTTTTTTGTGGAAATATCGGTTTTGGGGTCCCCTGACCTCAAAACACTAATTTCTGGAAAAAACATTGTGTGTCTGTGTGTCTGTGTCTGTGTGTCTGTCGGTGGGCGCTGTATCTCAAAAACGAAACATCCAATTGAGATGAAACTGTAAACTTAAGGTTTTATCGTTAAAAACTGGAACTGAAAAGCTTTTGGTGAACATTCATAGACCGGAAGTGGATGATTACTCGAAGCGTTTTTTAGTTTTTTGGTAATATTTTTCTAAATATGAAAGATTTAAAAAAATGGTTCAAACAAAAGTTAAAGGGGATTATAAACTGAACAAGTGTTAGTTGAACATATTTTTCATAAAATTCTTAACTTTTGAGGAAAAAAATAAAAATTGAAAATTTTGACATTTTTTGCCAATTGCTAATAAACTATTAGAGTTACGTGAGACATTTATTACAAATAATTGTAGAGAATTCAAAAGTGAACAAATCAATAAGAATAGCCTTTTTGCGTAAACCTCATAGTTTTCGAGAAAAATATAGAGAAAATATTATGATGGCCATATCACCACTTTTGACATATGTTTTGATGCTTTGGAACCATGTTGTTTACTAGTGATAATAATAGTCTCCAAAGCAGCGATATACGCTCGTCAAGTTGTCAAAGTAGTGTTTAAATTGCTGTATTTAACCGAAAATCTCCGTACCGAAGTTCTGGTGATGTTCGGTTATGGTAACAGAAGACGAAGTAGCATAAGCAAAATTGAGACACAATACAATTTGGGTCATGTCAAGGTTGTGTCGAGACATCGAAATCCCACTGTTGAAGCAGATACCAGGCTAAATGTATTGTTAACTCTTCAAGATAATCAGGTGACTCCGGTTAAGAAACTGGCCCGTTGCAACGAGATAAGTCATAATACTGTCCTGATTAGATCAGAAAGCTGCATCCTTACAAGATGCAGGCACTCCAAGAATTAACGGAGGATGATGACCCGGACCACCGTAACGAATTTTTATTAGCATCAATTCTTTTTTCCGACGAAAGTACTTTTACCTTACATGATGACGTTAATCGTCACAATTGCGTTATTTGGCTAACCTTAACCTTCATTGGATGCGAGGAACTCATAATTCCCGCAAAAAGTAAATAATAGGTGATCAGATTGTAGGACCAGTATTCTTCGATGGTAATCATGATGGAGCAACATATATTACTTTTTTTAAGACGACTTCATACCAGCATTAGCAACTTTATTTCCAAATCCGTTAGATCCGGATTTATCCGATGAATGAATATAATACCAACAGATACCCTATTATGCTGTGATCGTTCTTAGATATATATTTAGACGAAGTTTTTCCCAATAGATGAATTGTAAGAAGAGATCACATTCAATGGCTGGCGAGATCTCCGGATCTTAGTTCCTTTGACTTTTTTGTGGGGATATCTCAAGAGTAAGATCTATATAACAAAACCGAACGACATTGAGTACCTTAAGCAACGTATTCGACATGAAATACGGCAAGTCACGCCAGAAATGTTAAAAAAACACTAGAGATGCATGTTATCATCGATTTACACATTTCCAAGAAAGAAATGGTGCCCATTTTCAACATTTGTTACGTTAAATAGTAGTTAAGTTATAAAATTGTTTTTTTTTTTTTATCACGTAGGCTTTGAAAATATTCAAGAAATAAACAGTGTGTTGTATTCCTTGCGAAGAAATGAAAAAAAAGGTCGGTGGCACTTCCGGTAACAGATAAACAAACAGCATATAGATAGAAATGGGGAGAAAAAAAACAATGCTTAACGTGTTTCGGGATTTTTTGCAAAAATCGCCTATATCGAACACTGTATGTACCTCTAAATTAAAATATAAGTTCACATCATTGTTAATAGTAAGTTTAAATGTATTATTAAATTAAAAAAAGTTTAAAAAAAACGATTAATCTACTAGAATAAATAAATCACATTGTGCAACATTACATAAACTGATACCGATTTATTAAACAATCTATTTTAAATCTCAAATTGGAATTTTATTCGTTTTATAAATATTTTTGTTTTATTTAAAAAAAAATAAAGTATTAAAGGAATTAACAAAATTGGCCACATTCTATGTAAAAAATAATGTGTAAAGTAATTCTTATGTCGACCCTATTTTCTTATATTTATATTAATTGTTTCAGATTCAAATAGTAAAAAGCCAGTAATTCCCCAATTAATACCTGAACAAAAGACAAAAACATATGAACCAACTGAGAAACCACTGGAACTAACGGCAGAACAAATTAGAGCTCTATTTTATAAAAAAATGGAAGAACCAATTGCACTAATATCGCAAGATAAATATTATACATATCTGAAACCATCGTCAAAATATGATATCCAGGACAACGACATTCCAGAAACCATGACAACTTTGCTTGAAGCAACCAACTATCCAAATAAAAATATAACGAAAAATACGTCAACCGTATCAATGAAGCCCGAATTATTCGTTAATATACAAAATCCATATGAATTTCCAAAGCAGGAAAAAAATACCCCTAACGTTATAAATACAATATTGGAAAAGGAATTAGGGGAAAGTACCAACTTTGAGGATAATACAAATGAAGATCAGACTACAAGAAAATCTTGGAACACTATAAAATATGCCTTTTTTACAATCGGAACTTCAATTATTGTTATATTAGTTGGGAGTATTATATACATTGGTGGACCAAAAATCGATGAAGATCAAGTTGGTGCTGATTTATACTCAGATAGGCCAATATTGTTACAGTATATTTATAGATCATTAGACGAATTTCACAACTTCAATAAGGTATGACATATAATTCAACTAGTTTATTATCTTATGTACATATACAGGGTGAGTTTTTTTCGATGTTCTCTATGGGGATCTCGGAAACTATAAGAGATAGAGAAACGGTTAAATGGGGAAAGAAGTGTAGATTTACGAGACGAATAAAATTCCACTTTCAAAGTTTTCAAAAAAGTCAAGGGCAACTAGATATTTTGAAAAAAGTAAAAAGTGTCAATTTTTTCAAATCAATGTATCTCGATTATTATAACTGATAGAAAAAAACTGTAAAGGACAAAGTTTTAGATAATTTTATGCAGATTAATAAAAAATAATCAGAAAATTTTTATCGCCATTATTTTCCGAGATATGACGCAAACTTACATTTTTTTAAATGGAAACCATAGTTGGCTGTGACCTCATTCAAAAGGTAATTTTTTTCTCTTTAATACAATATGGCATATGACATAGTTATTTCTAAAAATGAGTGAGTTATGGTCATTTTAAATTTTATTATAAATAAAAAATGGGTAGCCATGAAAAAGGTGAAAGTAAAACAATTGCAGTTGTTTATAATATTAGAAATATTGTAATTATTAGTTCTACAGAGATAAACAAAAATGAAACAACTGCATAAAGTAATTCTGTAATTATCAATATATCAATGGGAGAGAAATTTAAATATTAAAAAATATGGTCAAAGAGTCCACTATTAATACTATTATGACATAAATTATATCTTTTTAAAATTAAATTTACGGCTTTTTGACTATTCTCATGTAAATTTAATTAAATGTTTCAATAACAACTAGTTTATGATCCTCCACAGATTGATATGATTTTTCATATACTTTGTTTTTTACATAACCCGACAGAAAAAATTCTAAAACGCGCAGATCGGGAGATCTAGGTGGGCCTGGGATTGGTTTATTTCTTCCCACTTATAAGTTAGGAAAAGCATCATTGACATAATTTGTAAAGCCAACATTTTATGAGGTGGAACACCGTCATATTGGAACCATTTTAATCTTGCTTGTAATGATATATTTAAACAATCGAGCGTATCTTCAAATGTTTTCTGAAGAAAATGAAAGTAATCATTGTCACTTAGCGAGCTTTCAAAAATATATGGACCGTAAATTATTAATCCAAACACACCATGGATTAAACCCAAATTTAATTTGTAGTTTTCTCTGTGAAACTTCTGGTGGACTCTTTTAAGTTCATCTATGTTCATTGTGGCGATTAAAAATACCACAATTAGTGAATCGCGATTCATCTGTTCATAATATTTTTGTAAGAAACGTATTACCCTCTTGACAAATGGGTTTATACCACATACAGAAGGCCATTTAATAATTACAAAAATATTATTCTTATGCTGGTTTTTCATTTTTATTTAACTTTGTAGAACTAATAATTACAATATTACTATTATTATAAACAACTGCAATTGTTTTACTTCCATCTTTTTCATGGCTACCCATTTTTTATTTATAATAAAATTTAAAATGACTATAACTCACTTATTTTTAGAAATAACTATGTCGTATGTCATATTGGATTAAAGAGAAAAAAATTACCTTTTGAATGAGGCCATAGTCAACTATGGTTTCCATTAAAAAAATGTAAGTTTGCATCATATCTCGGAAAATAATGGCGATAAAAATTTTCTGACTATTTTTTATTAATCTACATAAAATTATCTAAAACTTTGTCCTTTACAGTTTGTTTCTATCTGTTATAATAACCGAGATTAATTGATTTAAAAAAATTGACACTTTTTACTTTTTTCAAAATATCTAGTTACCCTTGACTTTTTTGAAAACTTTGAAAGTGGAATTTTATTCGTCTCGTAAATCTACACTTCTTTCCCCATTTAACCGTTTCTCTATCTCTTATAGTTTCCGAGATCACCATAGAGAACATCGAAAAAAACTCACCCTGTATAGAGCATACGTAGAACAATGTAAATTGGTTAAAATTTACGATAGGCTATCACCAAAGCAACCTAAAAAGCCGATTTAATTTTGTAATACATGATACATTACTTTTAGTATAGTTAGAACTTCTATTTGCAATAAGTTCTTTAAAAAAATAGGATTGCAATAAGACATTTTTAAGTCTTATATTACTGTAAACTAGTAAATAAAACTTTCTGATTGAATTTTACAGTTTTTAAAAGTAGGAACACTGCGAAAATTCTTTTGTCACACAATGGCTTCAGGAGACCCATAACAAGTGGTTTTATAACCTGGTGTTAAACACTGTATTAATTCTCAATCAGATTGTTTCATTTACCACTTTACATTAATGTTAGGACCTAAAAATATAAATATACAATTATATTTTTTATTAAAATATTGTAAAATACACATATTAAAATATGTACCCTGTACATAATAATCTATTTAAATAATTAATTATTTTCAACTCAGACTTTTTATTTGTACAATACTTTTGTTTGTGGTAGATATCTTAATATTACTATATGTTAAAGAAAAATGTTGATCTTTCAATTGTAATTGTGATCAAATACTGTAATTCCTTTAAGTCTGTTTAAAATTGTAAATATACTATGGTAATGGCATTTGTAAGTGAATTCAAAAGTCAATTAAGATTTCTATAATATTTTTAGAAATAATTATGTTGCTATCACGTATATATTGATAAATCTGCGAAATTTCTGCATTTTCATTCTTCGAAATTATATTTGTATCTTACAAATTTTGATAAAAATAGTAAAATAATAAATTTTGTAAAAAATAAATGTAATGAAATATTTCATTACATTTATTATTATATTTCATTAAATTTTGTAAATATCGATTTAGCTTCAATTTTATTGAATAAATATGTCTTTTTTTCTTATAATAAATCAATTTAAATTTTTGGAAGGTTTTACTTTACAACTCATTTTTAAATACAAATATTTACTGATGAGTTTTTAATTTAATGTTATTTATAAATATTAGAACGTATTGCAAATAGAAATATATTTCTCAAGTTACGTGAAAATTATTATTATAGTAAATTGTATTTAATATATTAGCACTTTCTTCGCAAATTTGTTTTTATTAACTAAATGTACATTTCACTATTGATATGGAACTCTTTGTTTTCGAAATTTCGAACACAAAGTGTACATTTAGTTAATAAAAACAAATTTGAGAAGAAAGTGCTAATATTTTGAATAAAATTTACTATTGCAAATAGATTTAGTACTTAATTGAAACTTGATAAAATATACTTTGACGTTTTACCATTTCTGGAGAATAATTGTTAGTAACTGGCATAATGTTATTCTATTAATTCTGTATAAAATGTATTAATTTACATTGACTATGGAGGCTTCTACTTTGTTATACATTTTAATCACAAATTAAACACAATAATTACTTTATTTTGTATAACAGTTATTTATTTATACGTATAAATAAATAACTGTTATACAAAACATATTAATTTACATATCTTGCAAACAAATAATTTAAAATGATATTGGTTTGTTTTATTTATCTGAGCAAAATATTGAATCTTTACTCCTTTGTAGAGGTTGACTCATTCAATTGGAAAAATAATTATTTCAAAAATCACAAACTTGAATGTTAAATATATGTAAATTAGTGTAAATTAATTCCTTTTTCGTATTCAATAAAAACCGGTTTAAAGTATAGGGTCCGCCAATAAGGGCGCGTGAACTTTAAAATTGAATAAATCAAGTTGTGTGTGAGGTAGAAACGAAATTTATTTTTCATTCGAAAGGGTATTCGACCCCATTAAGTATGGAAGATAACATCGTTCAAATGACCACCGCGGCTCCGTTTGGTAGCCCGGATCCGGGAGGTCCAATTTTCGATGACTCTGGAGCACATATCGGCCTCAATTTGAGCGATGGCGTTGCGTATGTTGACTTTGAGGTCATCGGTGTTTAGAGGCTTGTTGGCGTAGACCAGCGACTTGAGATAGCCCCAGAGAAAAAAGTCTAAAGGCGTTAAATCGCACGATCTCGGTGGCCAGTTGATATCGCCTCCGCGCGAGATGACCATGTCCGGAAATCGCTCGTGCAGAATGTCCATTATGGCATGGGCTGTGTGGCACGTGGCGCCGTCCTGCTGGAACCACATGTCGTCCGTGTCCATATCATCCAGTTTAGGCCAAAAGAAGTTGGTTATCATCGACCTGTATCGCTCCGCATTGACGGTTATGGACGCCCCAGCTTCGTTCTCGAAAAAGTACGGACCGATGATGCCGCCGGCCCAAAATCCACACCAAACAGTGACTTTCTGGGGATGCATTGCCACTTGGTGGACCTCGTGTGGGTTGTTCTCACTCCAAATGCGGCAATTTTGCTTGTTCACATACCCGTTCATCCAGAAATGAGCCTCGTCGCTGAAGATGATTTTTCGGCCAAAATGGGGGTCTGCTTCCAACTGCTCCAGAGCCCAGTCAGCGAACGCCCGACGCTGTCTGTGGTCGATTATCTTGAGCTCCCGGGTTAATTGGATTTTGTACGGGTGCAGACCCCTTCCGGCAAACTTCGCGCGTCCCTATTGGCATACCCTTTATATTTATTTTTTAAACTTTATTTGAAAAAAAAAATCAAACTAGTGTTGCTTTGATAGCTTTGCTATTTTGTAACACACAAATAACTTTTAATAAATCAATATCTTTAGAAGTATTAGTCAGAGGAGTAGTTGTTTCGATAAATAATATATTTCTGTAGTCTTAATAAGCATAATTGTAGATCATCAATCATTAATTGAATTTCTTTCTAATCATGACTCAAGGGACTTTTCTTTAAAATAAACATTACACGTTGACTTATGACGTTCATATAATCTTAACAGTAAATGATAGGGTCAGTTTAGGATACCATTGAAATATACTATACCATGTCCAATCGAAAATATAATAAATAAGTATATAATAAATAAGAATAAGTAAATATACGTGGGTGAACCAAATGTAAATCGGAATTTAGTAATAAAAAGTAGGTATGTATGTATTATTGTAAAAAAATAATATGTTTTATTTTTCTACATAGTCTCCGTTTTTATGTACACATTTTGTCAGCGAAGCGGTAGATTCTTGTTGCCGTTATCAAAGAATGTAGTCGGTCCTGTCTTCAGCTAATCATCACGAGTGACTACAATGTGACTTAAAAAATGGGACGACGCCATTTTCACAGTGACGAAGATCGTACATAAAAACGGAGTTTGTAGAAAAATACACCATATTATTTTTTTTACATAAATATTTTTTTTAACTAAATTCCAGTTTATGTTTGATTCACCTACGTATAATAAATTCTTGTTAAATATAATGGTAATCTTAAAGATCTATTAGGGCAGTATCTGTAAATAATGTGTAAAATAATGGAACTCACAAAATGCTAAATATATTTTTTGGTAAAAAAAGCTAGTCTTTTAAGATCGTTATTGCTATTATTTTTGACCAATTAATATTCAGGGTAAGTTTTTTTCGATGTTCTCTATGGGGATCTCGGAAACTATAACAGATAGAGAAACGGTTAAATAGGGAAAGAAGTGTAGATTTACGAGACGAATAAAATTTCACTTTCAAAGTTTTCAAAAAAGTCAAGGGTAACTAGATATTTTGAAAAAAGTAAAAAGTGTCATTTTTTTCAAATCAATATATCTCGGTTATTTTAACAGATAGAAAAAAACTATAAAAGACTAAGTTTTATATAATTTTATGCAGATTAATAAAAAATAATCAGAAATTTTTTATCGATATTATTTTCCGAGATATGGCACATACTTACATTTTTTTAAATGGAAACCATAGTTGGCTATGACCTCATTCAAAAGACAATTTTTTTCTCTTTAATGGCATACGGCATAGTTATTTCTAAAAATAAGTGAGTTATAGTCATTTTAAATTTTATTATAAATAAAAATGGGTAGCCATGAAAAATGTGAAAATAAAACAATTGCAGTTGTTTATAATAATAGCAATATTGTAATTATTAGTTTTACAGAGATAAACCAAGATGACAACAGCATAAAGTAATTCTGTAATTATCAATATATCAATGGGAGAGAAATTTTAATATTAAAAAAATATGGTCAGAGTCCACTATTAATATTATTATGACATAAATTATATCTTTTTAAAATTGAATTTATGGCTTTTTTGACTATTCTCATATAAATTGAATTAAATGTTTCAATAAGAGCTAGTTTATGATTCTCCACGAATTGATATGATTTTTCATATACTTTGTTTTTTACATAACCCCACAGAAAAAATTCTAAAACGCGCAGATCGGGAGATCTAGGTGGCCCTGGGATTGGTTTGTTTATTCCCATTTATGAGTTAGGAAAAGCATCACTTAAATAATTTGTAAAGCCAACATATTATGAGGTGGAGCACCGTCATATTGAAACCATTTCTATCTTGCTTTTAATGATAAATTTAAACAATCGAGCGTATCTTCAAATGTTTTCTGAAGAAAATGAAAGTAATCATTTCCTCTTAGTGAGCTTTCAAAAATATATGGACCTAGAATTCTTAATCCAAACACATCATATATTAAACTCAAATTTAATTTGTAGTTTTCTCGTAAAAATTCTCGTAGATTCTCTTGAGTTCATCTATGATTAAAAATACCACAATTAGTGAATCGCGATTCATCTGTTCATAATATTTTTGTAAGAAACGTATTATCTTCTTGGCATATGTGTTTATACCACATACAGAAGGCCACTTGATAATTACAAAATTATTATTCTAATGCTGGTTTTTCATTTTTGTTTGACTTTGTAAAACTAATAATTACAATATTGCTATCATTATAAACCACTACAATTGTTTACTCTAATGTTTTTCATGGCTACCCATTTTTTATTTATAATAAAATTTAAAATAACTATAACTCACTTATTTTTAAAAATAACTATGTCGTATATCATATTGGATTAAAGAGAAAAAATTACCTTTTGAATGAGGCCATAGCCAACTATGGTTTTCATTTAAAAAATGTAAGTTTGCGTCATATCTTGGAAAATAATGGCTATAAAAATTTTCTGATTATTTTTTATTAATCTACATAAAATTATCTAAAACTTTGTCCTTTGCAGTTTTTTTTCTATCTGTTATAATAACCGAGATATATTGATTTGAAAAAATTAACACTTTTTACTTTTTTCAAAATATCTAGTTACTCTTGACTTTTTTGAAAACTTTGAAAGTGGAATTTTATTCCTCTCGTAAATCTACACTCCTTTTCCTATTTAACCGTTTCTCTATCTCTTATGGTTTCCGAGATCCCCATAGAGAACATCGAAAAAACTCACCCTGTATATGTAACTAATGCTCTTTATATACTTAACCCTTAACTAGGCTCGCCTATATGCCTATAATAATAATAATAATAATAATAATAATAATATATATATATATATATATATATATATATATATATATATATATATATATATATTTGATATTAAGGCCATTACAAACGGATATACAAGTCAGAATAAATATAAATATAACTATTTAGATAACAAAACAGTTAGATTTTAAAATTGGCGAAACATATGTAGTGTTTACAATAAAACCAATTGGAAAATCTAACAGTTTTGTTATCTAAATAGTGAATATGGATTCAACAATCAATCATATAAATATAAATCATATACAGATTGAAATGTAACACAAAATACACAACACGTTAAAAATTAAATAATTGTTTCGTTCAGATATTCGTGCACAGAATAATAACTTTTTACCCATGCAACTTGGTGATTTTTCATATTTTGTTGTTTTATGTTGTTCTGTAACAAAATTAGCTGCATTTCTTGTATTATAGCGGTGAAAATCTTGATTTTTCGCATATTTGTGAGCATTATTCTTAGTTAAAATTAGAATTTTAAAAATATAAATAGATGGGACTGTTAAAATTTGATTATTTAAGAATATTGATTTGCAGGAATCGGAGGTTTTAAAATTATATATAAGCCGTAATATCCTTTTCTGGGCAATAAATACTATTGTACTTGAGGTTGTATTTCCCCATAGAGTGATATTGTAACAGATATGAGAGTAAGCTAGGCTATAATATACATTTAGTAGTGCATTCTGATCAATTGTATTTCTTAGTTTGAATATTGCATAGTACGCTTTATTAAGTTTTTTGGACAGGTTATCAGTGTGGATATCCCATCTATATACTTACGTTAGTAGACATATGTGGTCTCTCATGACCCCAAAATAAAAACTTAAAAATTAAAGGGAAAACATTTGAAAAACATTTGCAGTAAATATTGTTGATTATTAACAAATAATTAAACCATATTTGAAAGATTTAGACAATTTTCAAATACGTCTTTTCGCATAAACAACACCATTCTTGACATTTTAGTTATTATTCCGGGGGCAGTAATCGCAGCGATTACATTTTGCATTCCTTTGATTCTCCGGTATTGCCAGACGAGTCATTCCAAATTTCAGCTCTATCCGGCTTCTGGCGTCCTTTGGAGTGGTGGCAGAATTCATCCTACTTGCCTGGAACGGTTTTACCAACTGTAGCACAAGTTGTTTCAAGAAATCGCGTCTGTAAATTTTTTTCACAGTTGTTTTCATTGAAAATGATGTGTGCATTGATTGCCAAGGGCTATCTTCTCGTTTGGCGACCAACATCGTAGGTTTGCAATTCTACGACTGTTGTAGATCTCGAGTCACGTTGTCGTTTTGGTTGAATCTTCTGGATAAAAATGTTGGTACAACATCAACAAGAATTTGGAGTGCACGATCGTTGAAGAAACACATCCAAATCTCTTCAGCAGTGGTTGCGTTGGTGCACTTTTGAGTTGAGCTACAAGTTAGTGGGCGCATGGGGTTATCTAGCAAATTTTAAACGAATGACAGTTCGCGCATAGCATAATCTGGCAAAAAATTGACTGACGTTAGTAAGAGCATGAGTTCATTTCTGTATTTTTGTATATAAAAACGCTTGTAAATAGAAAAACTGTTTTCATATTTGATAAATTGGTTTTTATGTAAAACTAGACTTTTTGAGCTTATAAATTTCACGAAGGATCTTTTTTGACCCCGAACGCCTAGTTAAGGGTTAAAAAAGGCTATATTATTTCTTCGCACATTTTACTTTCCATATACAGGTGTTTTCGAAATATTTCAATGTCTTCACTTAAATTGAATAAGTATAGTATAATTTTTTTAATTTTTTTTTTTTAAATTTACACTAATTTCTGGAAAAAAAATCTGGGTGTGTGTCTGTCTGTCTACATGTCCGTGGGCTCTGTATCTCAAAAACAAATTATCTGTTTGAGATGAAACTTTAAACTTAAGGTACTTTAACTTTTGGTGATATTTTTCTAAATATGAAAAATACCTCACCATCGGACATAAACCACATTGCATTTCTTGTTGCCAATGGTACATCCTCCAAAAACTAAGAAAGCTTTGTTCTAGTAGACATACCAGTTCAATTCACTAGTCATCCACAATTTCAACCCAAACGTTCAACGAGAACTGAATTTGAAAACGATCTTCAAGTGGAATTTTTCAATTTTTATGATTGATAACGTTGATAAATATTTTGGAAGAAAATTACGGTCAGAAAATCGTACAATATACAACCTACTGACTTGTAATAAAATTGTCATCACCAAGTGCATATATGAAATACATGTCAATCATCTCGGAGTTTGTATGGCGATTCATGATATAGGACTTCAATAACAAAAGTATTAAATACAGAAAATAAACGTCAAACAGCCAGACATCACTCAGTTTCAACAAATTCGACAGATATAAAATGATCAATCAGGAAACGTTTTCAAATAAAATCGACGTTTAAACTATATTTCTTTTTGCTGTCTGCACTTGCCTTCATTCAACTACAATAATGATTTTGAAAATAGTAGGAACGGTATCGTCGAAAATGTTGCTCTCTTGTATCTTAAAGCGATTTTGCAAAAATATTCTTAAACAAGTCTAGTGAATAATCTTTTGAAGTTTTGACGTGTGTATAAACACCCTGCATACATTATATATTTACATAATAACAATATTATAATACAAGTATTATCTGATTCAATATCAGATCATATTCTCAACATGCAAGCGTAAATTAAAAATATTAATGAAAAATGATTTTCTACGAACATTACTGCATCTTTGCCTTACAATTACGTAACTCACGTGTCTGAACATTGCCACGACGTAACAACTTCTGTGGCGCATTTAAGAAACGATAAGAGCGCAAAAACATTTTACATTTGGTTGATTGTGGTATCAGTCATATGGCAGCAGCTATTAATTATGAAATTAAATGCCTGGCGGTACTTAGAGTAGTTGCATTAAGTAATAGATGCAAGTTCTTATATAATAGTAAACCAATAGTGCAGTTATGCTTGGAAAAATTAACTTTTTTCATTAATATTTTTAATTTCCTATAATGCAGAGGTTTATTATATAATTTAATCATACTCTGCATTATTACACTGATAATTCATAAATAAAATTTATTTCTCCAATTCATTACCATGAATTATATAAATTATAATTACCGCGTTTCAATTATCTTTTCGGATATAGAAAATGGTTCGATTATGATTTGTAATTGTAAATACTTTTGCTTAATAAGGTGTTATTTTTACATTTTAAAACGCATATATTTTCCTAATTAAAAACGCGTTATATTTAAAAAAAAAAATAATATTTATTAAATTGCTCTTACCTGTTTCCGTAAAATACTGAATAACAATTCATCTCTAGCAGAAAAATTTAGTTAATCGATTAGTAAATTTGTTCTTAATACAAAACGATTATCATATGAGGTAGTAAACTTAACGTTAATTTGTAGTAAAATTAATGAAACATATATTTGAGAAAATTTAATTTCTTTACTATTGCAAACATTTTTTAAAAACTACTTCTTCATTCATGCAAACTAAAACGAAGTGCACCGCAGAAATTTTTTTGAGAATGCCTTAAATCCCACTTGCGTACTATATTCAAGCGGAATTCGTATTATTATTATAAATTACCATTTATCTAAGGTAGCCAATTTAGAGATTATACTAATAATTAAATGTGGATTAAACCTGTTTTCTTTTCAATAATTAAATAATTCTACTACAAAATGATATTAACATTACATTTAAAACCCATATATTTTTGCATGAAACGGGCGTTTGTATTTTTCAAATAATTGGAATAAATGTGCTCCCAAGAGTTTAAAGGACAAAGTATATTTAAATTAAATTATAATTTATTTTCGTTTTAAATTTATCTCTTTCTCAATGTATATAACATATAAAATTACTCGGTGCTATATACAACAATTATTTTTAGCTAACTTAATATTAAGGTTAATGTTTAATATTTATTTTTTAGCTTATTAAAGACCCTTCTCGTGACAAATTACTTCCAGATGTTCTTAAGCCACCTTACTATCAACCACCTTATACCTTAGTTTTGGAATTCACTGACATTCTTGTGCATCCCGAGTGGACATATACCACGGGCTGGAGATTCAAAAAAAGGCCAGGTAATAATGATAATAATAATAATTTGTAATATTGGAACAAACTGCATATATATAATTAAAACTTAAGGCTTGGATCAATTTCTGGAAGCGCTTTATGCTCGCTACGAAGTTGTCGTATACACAGCGGAGATGGGCATGACTGTTTTTCCTATTATTGAAGCTCTTGATAAGAACAATTTAATTAGTTATAAGCTTGTAAGAGACGCCACTAAATTCATGGATGGACATCATGTCAAAGATTTGGACAAATTAAATAGGGATTTAAGCAAGGTATTTATCAAATAATACATAGTATATCCTAAGATTAATCGCATAATTGTATAGTAATGAAAATAGGTATAATTTCTTATATCTACTGTAATATCAATTAGTGAAATTTGGAAAATTACTAATTATTCCATTTATATTAATATATACTTAAAACTAGTATGAGAATATGCTTAGCACATGGGATACAAGTTGGAATTCGGGTGCCAATGCTGAAATTTTAATTTATTATACTAATTTAATATTATATATTTAGGACATAATTTTGTGTAAAGCTAATTAAAAAAAAATACATTTGTAATTTTCTGCTTTAATTTATTATCTGAATTAGGTAATTGTAATTGACTGGAATCCAGAGTCTACAAAGCTTCACAAAGATAACCTTTTTCGGATACCTAGGTGGAAAGGTAATGATGATGATACGTCCCTGTTTGACTTGACGGCGTTGCTAATAGGTAAGAATCTCTAGGTCCGGGATATCCACTGTAACAGTAACGCCCTCCTAATTGTTTCAGCCATTTCTGAATGGAAGGTTGAGGACGTGCGGTCAGTGCTGAAGTATTATAGCGGATTCGAGGATCCGTTGGCGAGCTTTAAAGAACGACAAAAGCTTCTAGCCGCCCAAGACCTATAAGTAGGGCGTTTTAATGCGATGTAAAAAAAGTGATGAGATATCGCTCTGGGCTGCTGTAACTGTTATGGAACTTTAGAGCTTTTATTGTAATGAGTAGATTTAAGTTGTAATAGTAAAATTTGTAATGTTCGTAGATGTATTTTTTATGATAATGTAATTAGTTTGTCAAATATATGTTCCTACAATTAAAATTGATATATGCTATTAATCAACGGCATTGCCATTGATAATATGCAGTAATAATTTTCCATAAAATGGCAAAAAATTACAAAATTACCTTAGAAGGTAAAACGATCATAATAAATGGTTTTATAATAAGATTTAGAACAACATTTTTTAATTATATGAGTATTCAAGAATAAAATATTGCATTAGGAATGGAAATATTTTTATTACTAAAATATAGAAAAATCCACTTAAAATATTACATTGTATTTATTAAGGACTAGATATTTAAATACTAACCTAACTATTAATACTAACTTTACTATCCTCAATTATATAATATAAAAGTGGTCATCAATGATTATAATAATAATCCGATACTAGATTAGTATATAATAAATAAAATATAAAAATGTGTTCATATAAGTAAGCTTTGCCAACTAATGGAAAATACATGGCTAAATAATAAATAATTTACAGGAGAATAATAAAAAAAGTATTTCCTCTCCTAAACGATATTTATTAAGAATACTTACCAGTAAAAGCTCACTTTAACAAAAGTGTGTATATATGAGTGTCAATCAAATATCAATCCAGTTCCCACCCCGTTAACGTTATTCCGCAGTATGTGTCAAATTGCTTGCGCATTCGTGAAATAAACAGTTATTAATAACTCGATATAACCGGACAATCCCATTATCGGGTGGTGAAGTTAGTGGAGTTTGTATAGTGATGGCGACTCGAGGAAAGAAATTAAAAACATCGGGGGCCTGCCATAAACATATTTCCGATCAATCAATCGTCCACGACGGGCTTTTATTTACGTAGGTGCGGCCAGACCTCCTGGACAGTTGACACAAGTCTAACGAAGAATAAGGAAGTATCACGAGGAACAATCGCGTGCCACCGCCGAATTAAAATTATTATGAATATACGATGACAGCTCACGAGGCAAGCCGGGCGATGCCCGTGCATTTAATTTAATTAAATTGGAATGGACTGACTGGAAGGCCACTGGTGCCACCCGCCGACTTCTTTATTGGGGTGAAGATAATGATTAAGGGAGGGTTGTAGCCAGAACGCCCCGGTCATTTAAGGTGCGTGTCGTTGAATCACGGTAGCTTATAAAAATTGCACAATGATAGTTTTAACGATTGTTTTAGAATTGACTGAAAACACTCCCTAAATCCTTAGAAATATAAGCATGTGGGTTTTAATTTTCAATTACTTTATCGATTTGACCTATGTGGATTTGAATGATGGCCTTCTTTACTCTGAAGATATTGATATATTTATGATTATTAACATACGACACAACAGACTAGCGTCAAAGTCAAATTGCACGATCTTGGTGACCAAATTATACCAACTGCTCTAAATAATTATATAGTTCATAGGAAATATCCGCTGTAACACGTCAGAACGCCTATATTTTTGTGTGCGAATTGCTTTCTAGTGAATATCGTATGATATAACGACATGTTGTACAGCAATTTTGCTTTATTTTTTCGGCCAAAAATATTATAACCATAGCTTTGTTTATAGCCACTATCTTTGATCTTGTATGAGTGCAGATACCGAGGCATAATGCAAAAATTAAAGCCTGTTAAGGTCCTATATTTTAAACAAATTTAGAAATCCACTTGGAAATTCAATACTATTATTGCCAATATTTCAATAATTCATATTTTTAAACTATAGTCTAATGTGCCCTGAACTGATTTCATAAAAATGACCTTAGCAATATCTGCATTTGAGATTGTCAATTTTTGTAATTGCAAAATGTTTTAAGGTCTTACATTTAACTTGATTGAAGTATTTTGGTAAATTAACGACAAATTTTATATACTTTATAGAATTATATAAACACAGGGGATTATATTTAAAAATATTTTAGACAAACTGAAAATAAATATAGTAAAAAATGAACATGTTTTTTTGTAATGTATTAAAAATAACTGTAGATTTGAGAAAATACTTGCTATTTCTTATTGTGGTTATTTTATTTTCGTTTAAATATCATGTTATATTAAAATTTTCTACATTTTGTGACCTGAATCCCTTGTAAATTTAATCCAATATATTTAATCAATTAAGAGTTTTCATTAGTATTTTTTTATTAACAACGAGGGTTAGCTTTATAGAAATATAGCTATGAACACTGAATTGAAAAATTCACTATGTTTTAACCACAAATAATTATTGTAAAAATATTATATAACGTGTAGGCACAATTATATAAATCTAAACAACACAGCACGACTTGAGTTTCGACGTTTTATCGTCATTATCAAGCTATGAACTTATGTCACCAAAAATATTTATTTTCATTGTTACTGAACAAAACCACTTATATCCACCTTAAAACCAACATTATATTTTGACCAGTAAGTCGATGTTGACAGCCTCTGGTAACCATGTTGTTATTAAATAATATTATAATTATCAGAAAATTAGCTCCATATAAAATAGGCATAAATACGCCAGCATTGGCTAAAATATTGTTTGTATGTCAAAATTACTTCGGTGAAACAGAATTCCGTCATCTGAAGCAGAAGAGGGAATCAGAGTGAAAGAAAACGTAGTGAACTACGCCCGTAAGACCTGTTACTTAAATTTTAGTAATTATAAGGGTATAATTTATATTTTTATATTTTTTATACATCCAATATAAAAATGATATTGTAAAGTGAAATATAAATAAATAAATATAATTTGTTTATTCAGTCATTGATTCTAAACGACCAAGGCGAGTTACACGATTGAGCAAAATATCCAAATATTGTGTTATCAAAATGAGTATTCGATAGTGCAAACGTTGCGCACTGCGTACTCAAAGTTGACTCTTCAAATTTGGTCGTCAAATTATAGACCACCGGTTCGATATACGATCAACGAAATGCCATATCGGTCGAGAACATTGTCACTGTAAGTGAAGGTGTGGGTTGTCGTGTTCTCCCGAAGCAAAAAGTTCCTCGGATCTTCGTATACTCCAACTTGACAAATTTTATTTCATGGCCGTAAATAATACCACTTGTTTAATGACAAGGCTACCAAGCATTTGAAGGAAGACACCAAGTTGACCGAAAACTCATCTTTAGAAACGAATGGCCATATTAACAAGCATAATGATCGTATATGGCAGAACGCCAACTCCCCTAGGTTCACCATTAATTGATACTAAACAATTAGTAAACAACTAATTTCTTATGGTAGATATTAAACAATATGGGCATTGACGACATATGACCTTAGCAGGGCAGAGCTATACAGGTGACGCGCATTGGACATTAAGATCGTAAAACATGACCTCGATAGGCTTTTTCTTGTGGAATTTCCTGAAGTCATAATTATATGCTAATAAGCATCAATCTCTTGATGCCCTTAAAGTGAATATAACGCAGGTCATCGCTAACGTTCAGTGATCTATGTTATGTCTCAGAATCATTCAAAATTGACACTTTAATTATTTTCAAATAATAAAGTACTTTCTTTAATATCTGAGATACAGCTTATTGTATTCCATTGTAACATCAACCCATCATTATTGAAAATCCATTCACACAATTTTACTTACAGAGTACGATTAAAGCAAATGTTTAAATATATTATCATTCCAAATTGAAGCCTTTCATTATTATTATTTAGTAATATGTAATGTATTATTTGTTTAAAGAGATTATATTTTTAATTCTGACTTAAAAATTTACATTTAAAAAGGAGAAAGGACAAAATAATTGAAACACTTTATTTGATTTTATTGATACTATACATTTGCTCTACTTACTCCTCATCGTTCAGCACATATACAAAAATAAAGTCCACCGTCAATAGTATGACTTTGGCTTAGATCCTTTTACAAAATAACTCATATTAAGTAGTTAAGAAGAAAGGCTAGAACGAGAAGATATAAAATCAGACAATGAAAAAATCTGATTACAAGGAGCCAAGCAACCAAATAAATAATAAGCTCAGCAGGGTAAATGCAATGTAATTACAGGGTTTAGATCCATTCTATTAGGTTTAAATTTATAAGGCGCCAAGTAATCTTTATTTTTTTGCCCCCCTGGGAATTTGTCGCAGGGAAAATTACTAAACCCGGTTGGAATTGAATTCAAAATAAAATTAAAAGCGTTCACAAATGAAAATATAAAATATAAATTTATTAATGAAATCAAAAATATTCGGTTGCCACAAAAATTACAATTAAATAAAGGTAGTCGTAGAGCGGCTAGATCGATTACTTAAAATCTGCGAATTAAAACTAGAAACTTGAATTCAAGCTTAAGCATTATAAACCGGAGGTTATCAGTGCCCACTGTTAAATTGCCGGAATAAATAAACAACGTATGCCAACCACCGGCGAAATGGCACGCTCTTCGAGATGACACAATTACCTAAATATCTTAAGCCTAGTACGGTAATTAATAATTATTCGAACAAAAATTAAATAATAATAACAATTAACTAACTAACTATTCTCCTGCGTGTAGTATCCAATCAACCCAAAAGTTTATAATAATCCACGATGATTCTCTTAGACAAAGAATTATTGACAAACACGTGTAAATTGCACACGCACAAGTACGGTGTAAAACCAAAAATACAACAAAAATCTGGCCTGTTTGTTCCTCCTTGCTTCCCTCGTGGTAGTCGTTGGAAATGAAAGGAACCCTCTGGTTACACTGTTTCCGTCGTGGCAATGGTACTCGTTACGCAGCGTGGCGGTCCAGTCTCCAACGGTGGCTCTGCAGTTTGAATTTCGCGCGTTCTCCGCAACCCAAGAAAAATTCGACGCTCGGCTCGAGGATCAGCAGCCAGCTTATTTCACAAATTCGCTCTCTAATTACGTAGAGCCGGGGTAGGGCCTGGGATGTTATGCGCTCCGTTGTGTATGGTGTCGTACTCCACGTGATTGGACTATTTGCACTTTGCACAATTTATTCTATTTCGTTAACAATTACTGGATATAATCCCCGCGCGTCAATCCAATCTCCCGCCGGCCGTCTTTATTTTAAACAATCTTTCCACGGCCCTCCGTGAATATCCACAGCCTACCTTTCCCTATTGCCTCAATTAATTGCGCGCGAAATATAAATTGTAACGGCATGGAAATATGACAGTTACAAGTTATCGTTGTTATATTATGTACTTGTGGTTGGCTGCTTAAGCAATAAAATATGTAAATTTAGATGAGAAAAGTTTATGTCGCTATGTGTAGTATATAGAAAGTGGAGGAGTTAGAATGGGTTTGATAAGTGTTTAAATAGTGGTTTTGTGACATTTTGAGTTTGCTCGTTAAGACATTGTACGTATATATTATTGGTTATAAATTTGTCGATTTCATAAGTCTCGAGAAGATTGAGGTATACTCCCTTATTAGTGTTATGCAGTAGTTTTATGTTTTTTGTATCTGTGCACTGGGAAGGGAATAAACCCCACTTTTGTCCATTGTGTTAGTTGGGTCCTTGGGTTTACTGAATATAGTTTTAATGGTATTGCAACTTTTAAGTATAGCTGTGTGGCCGGGAGGGGGGTCTCGGTTAGCCTTGGCGGAGCAGGAGATGTAGTGATGGTCGCTGTAGTTTTCCTTCTCCATCTCAACCTTCCAGTTTATGATCCTTGTTGACATATTGTTGGATGTCAGGGTGAGGTCGATTATGGATTCCGAGTTGTTCCTGTGGAACGTGGGGACGCTCCCGCGAGGTCCTGAGCGGCGATCAGGTCCACGAGCTTCTCACGGCAATTAGAGAAACCCAGCTATAGCTTACCCATTTTGAGTAATCTGGCGGTGACCTCCATAATGTCTGCCTCCGTACAGTCTTCGTCCAGGCCCTTCACCTCCACGCAGGCCAGGCTTCCAGCCGTCAGTTTTGCCGCCCTTTCCCCTAATATTCTATTTGCCTCTCTGATTATTGGCTCGTGCTCCACTCCGGGCCTGAGCTCCAGTAATACTTCATTGTTTGTGCTTCTAAGGGCGCCGCCGATTGCGTTGGCGTGCTCGCCTTTTAAGAATTCCCGTTTTAGGACGCTCAGTGTCTCGACGGAGGTGCGTCTGCCGGTGCTTATGATAATCCTCGCCGGTCTGACTGAGGGGGTGGTCCTGGCTGGCTGGACCGCCTTAGACGAGGGGCCCTGATCGGATGTGGTCTCGGTTGACTTCTGTCCATAGCCTGTCTTCTTTCTATTTCGCCTGGTGACATTGGCCCATTCTCCTCCATCGGTTCGGGCTGAAGCGCTGTGCTCGGCGCGATCCTTTTCCGGCAGTGGGGGGAAGTCCGCTAAATCAACTTTGGAGCCCACCTCGCCCCGTGGTTCGTTCGATTTTTGAGCCACTTTGGTGCCTTGCGGCTTGTTTTTGCCGGCGCTCTTCCCATCAAGGTGTCAAGTTTATCCTCGATGCATCGGATCGCCTGTCTCACTTCCATCATTTCGTCATCAAATCCGGGGGGTTTTGCATTTGCGGTGGCCTCTGATTGAGCTGCCTCCCTGACCAAGTCGTCGTTGTCCCTGCCTTTGTGTACTGCACAGGTTACTTCGATGGTCTGGGTGCTATCGTTTCTTTGCGGATATACTCCCCTGCAATCTTCAGACTGGATGCCGCGTCTGTCAGGATCTTGATGAAGGGAGAGTTGCTGCGGGCCTCTATCCCACCAATGGCCTTCTTGACGTCGTAACAACTATGTTTGGATTATATTTATTATTAACAGCTATCGTTGTATGATGTTGATTTTTTAATGTAATTTGCTTGGTTAAGCGGTGTAGTTATGGCCCTATCAATTAGTGCATGGAATGCAGCAAAGCGATTTGAGTGATGATGCGTTGAGTTACAGGGTATTATAGTATCTGTCTGAGGGGGTTTACGGTAGATTGAGTAGTCTAATAGTTTTTCGTTTTTCATAATAGTTAAATCGAGAAAATTTATTTTGTTGTCTTTTTCTGTATCTATTGTAAATTTTATTTTAGGATGTACAAAAATTATTAGCTTATGGTTATTACCTTCCCATATACATAACACATCACCAACGTAGCGTTTCCATACAAGTATATTGTTATTAACTTTATCATTGTTTAATATATTCGTTTCAAAGTTATCCATAAAGATATTGGCTAGCATGTATCATTAAAGAGACAAAAGTTTTGTTATTATTTTAATTAATTTAAGTATATTTTCCCTGTCATCAATGTTATCGATTTGATGGTTTAATATATTTATAATTATGTCGATAGTTTCATTTAGTGGTATGTTTGGAAATAAGTTTATGACGTTGAATGAGATTAGTATATAGCTATTTGGCAACTCTATTGTTTGTAATTGTTGAATTAGTTCTTGTCGATTTTGGATGGTATGTTATGGTTTGAATTCTATATGTACTTTAAATATGTTTGTTATTATTTGTGCAATATACTGTACCGGAGTATTATAGAAAGTAGTAATAGGTCTAATTGGTATATGTAATTTGTGCAATTTTGGTTGTGTATATAATTTAGGTGGTGAAGGGTTCATAGGTATTAGTTGGAGCTTGTTAGTAAACTTGCTTAAAGTTGGTTTTGTGAGTTTAATATTGTTTTGTTAATAAATGTATTCATTGGGTTAGTTTTCATGATGTTATATTGATTTTTATTTAGAAATTCTTCTGTTTTCTTAATATATTCATAATTATACGTAATCACAAAACCAGCGTTTTTATCAGCTACAATTAGAATGGTTAATATTTTTGCACTGATTTTTTTATGTCTTCTTTCTTCTGATTTAAAGAGTTCGATACATTCGCCTCGAAGATTAGTTTCTTGCGGGTGCCCATAGCTTCAAGTTCTATTGCCAATAGCGATAAATTGATCGAATTTATGTTTGGGCTATATTTGTGTCCTTGATTGAGGAATTCTAGTTCGTCTTCAGTAAACATTGTGTTTGTTAGATTGGTAATACGTTCATGAAATTTGTGTGTTGTAAATTTAGGTCTGGTTTGATTAATGTGGTTCTGTTTAGCTGCCTCATTTGAGTTCTTTGTTACGTTTTATTTGTTTGACCAGTGTCTCTAGTGTTTGATAATTTTCAAATATTATTTCGTTTAATTCCAAATAATACAATCCTGATGTATCGTAAGTATATTTTAGTTTTTGATTAATAATATGAATTACATTATTCAACTGCACAAACAATAAGATATTGCTATACTTTCTGACATAAAACAAAAATAAGTGGGGAGATCATCAACCATTATATACATATATCTACTGAAAAAGGAACTTGAAAACTGTTTATTAATAAATTATCTCACAATATTCACAGTTTTCATTAATGTTTCCACCACACAGCAGTAGACCTATTGGACTTAACAGTATTAATACATTTATATAAAATATACACCAGACTGAATAGAAATAGGAACAACTCCATACTGGATCACGTAATCACAAACAATATAAACTCCATAGAGGACTTTAAAATAAAGAATGCTTGATTTCTCTCTAAGATCATAATGCAATAATAATAAGAATAAAAACTCAAATATAAAACCAGAATATAAATTTTGAAATCACAAATTATACATGAAATCAATAACATCAAGAAAAAGAGAAGAAATTTTAGAAACACTACAAAACATAATAGAAAATAATGACAAGGTAAACAGAAATAAGAGAAAAGCTAAATGTCCATGGATTAATGAAACGATAATCAAACAAATAAAACAAACAAAATGTATTATTATGTATTCGTATCTATTTTTTAAATCATTAAATAAAACAAAGAAATAAATTAGAAAAAAGCATCTAAAAATCCTACCAATGAAATAATTAAAGAAGAATACATCAAACACAAATAACCAACAGCAAAAAAAAATCTGCAGGCAAAGAAGCCACAGTGTTGCGAAACAATTGTTGCGAAAAATAAAAGCATACTCTTTGAATGTTTGTGTTTTAGTTACAACACCTTACAGTGAATTTAAAATGAAACCAACAATTAAAAGCCAATACAATAACATTGTTAAGAAAAATCTAAATTAAAATGATATAGATGTTAGATTACAAGATACATAAAACTATAACTGATCCTCTTTTAAACTAGCCGTATTGATGTTAGTAGTAAAAATCTATTTAACTAATTTTATAATCTGTATTGTTAGGTTTGTAATGATAGGAGGCACGCGTGTGCCAAAATGTAGACGTAATTTTCCCTAAGAAATAACAAGAGTTCCCTTGACTTTCGAGTAGTGCAGAATAAAGTAGTTTTTATTAAAAAAAAAAACATTGTAAATTCATTAATTTATTAAACTAAAGATACCAACAAAAATAACTAAGACCGATTGCATGTACTTGATAAATTATTTAAAATGTACACGGAACAAAAAATTATTAATAAGTAAGTTCTTTAAGTTCTTCAATTTATTTCATTTAATTTACTTGCCAAGTTGATTTCAAATAATACATTTTATATTCATTTCGCAGCGCAAACGAATTATTCTAAACACTGCTTGGAATTTCTTTTGTGCGGATCGTTTTTAAAACACATCACGAAATTATTCCGTAGGGTAATCTCCAAACATGTGTCATCAGTGGAGTTCTGCACTTATTGCATGGATCTTTCCAAGTGAGAGGCTTGCTCGGGAATTATTCGATTTAATAAAATCGAAACATCGGCGGACTGAAAGACTATCTGTCGATGGCAAATGAAGAATAAGAAGAAGAGAAACAGCATGATAATTGTTATGTCGTATTATTATTAATGTAATACTATCTTTAATAATGATGTATATCTCTCTCGATAAATTATTTAAAGTTTCAAAAAACAAATGCATCAATGCTCTTTCTGTCATACTAGAAATTAATCGGGAAAATAATTATAAGTATTAAAGAGAATTACGGATGTAATTAGAATTACAGAGGAGTTTCAATCAGTTATAATGAATCCTGACGTATGGCCTGCAGGAATAAAAGTTAGTCTCTTTCGATCGTTCCCTACTCACACTAATCTCCAAGGATCAAATTAAACTTCTATAAATACTATAGTTCTCTAACTAAAAAAAAATCATTATTTGGTTTCATTCGCTGTTGTATAAAAATTAAACTTTTTTAAGCACTAATCAATGCTTAAATGCATTAATATTGTGACTGTAGATAAGATGTAAATAATTAATTACAATTATATGCTATTGCATAAGGTTTTAAAAGAGTAGTTCTTAAATTTTAGGCTTGTTACTTTATGTTTCTAGCACATTAATTTACTGATATATTGAATATAATTTTTAGCCTAAATATATACATTATAAAAATTCGTTTATAGATGCATCAATAAAATGCTATAGTAAGAATATTTAAAGAGTTCCCTGTGTTTAATGTAACAATACAATAACACTTGACCATAGAAAGTATTAAAAATAAATTAGTAAATACACTTATTGAGGTTAGAAGTACTTATTTCGTGATATATTTTATTTAATAAATACATTTTTTTAAGTAGTTAAATACCAACAAACGTTATCTAACATCAAACATGGATACAAGTAGAGTGATTAGAACTTTTAGTTCTTACTTGTACGTGTAAGACTAATACTAATATAACATAAATAATTATTATTTAAATTGACTTTTTAATTTGTTTATTATATCGTTTAGTTGTTGTCTATGTTAGGAGAATAAAACTAAGTTTTCTTAAAAATGTATTTATTGGTGCCACAACTAAATAGTTATTATTATTATGCTTTAGATTACCTGTTAACAAAATACATTAATATACACATACATACAAATATAGACCAAATTCTGAGAACAAAAATTACAGGCGGACTTCATTCTTCAGAATGTTCTTCCAGTCAGAAATATAGTAGGTAATAATAATAATAGATAGTGTATAAATAAAATAGGCTAGCACTATAATATAATAAAATGTGTAAATATCAACTATAATCGTACAACCACAAAATTCACGGATTACAAATTAAAATAAAGTGTATAATAAATAAAATTGTTATAACTAAATTAAGATTATTGAGTAAAATATTAATCTAAATAAAATAAAAATGTACAAACACGTTGAAATAAATCATTATACTGAAATATTAAACAAAGTATTGATAATAAAATTACATACGTCTAATGTAAATGACAGAACTACACTATAATATCTAGAAATTTTCTGGACACACATTCTTCTAAAAAATAATAAGCCTTTTGAATTATGTAATATTTGGTTTTATTTTTAAATTTTACTCCAGAGAGGCTTTTAACAGTTTGAGGAAGAGCGTTGTATAGCTTGGGTCCATGATAATTCCCAGCATTTCTGCACCCAACGATCCTATGATAAGGTTGAAAAACATGCTCCTTATTAAGGGTGTCGTGCTGATTGACTTCATCGTGGCTAGTATACTTGATATTGTGTGTTTTTAACATACATTAAACATTCTAATATATAGATGCAGGGCTGAGTTAAACTTTGTAATGTTATAAATGTTTATTTGCAGCCATATCTGTACTTTAAATTAAAAATCACTCGAATGATACGAGGTTGAAGAACGAATAAACGACCTCCAATTGGAGAAAGACCCCATGACAAGATTCTGCATTATATTTGCGAGTGAAGTAGTGCATGGTAATGCGGTTTTCAGGGCAAATTGAGGTATTTTTTAAGTTCCTCATCAAGTATGTTACACTACATAGTTTAGTAGGTATCATAGTATAACTGCAATGCCAAACCATTTTTCAATGCAGATTGATACCTAGCAGGTACATAAATACTTCCATGGCAGTTTTATCTGCATTTAAAGTTAGTTTGTTAGCATTGAACCACCAAAGTGTCAATAAAGTCGAAGACAGGAAATCAAAATTCACTTAGGAGGTATTTAATTCTCCGGGTTAACCATCGATACGATAAATAGATGACACCTTTATGGTTTTATAGTTGGGCGATTGGTGAGATAATAACATCACTAATAGTTTGTAGAAAAAGTGCGTTTAATTTCACCTATTATATTTCTTACCTTAATCTTGCAGACTTCAGAACATTTAAAATAAGAATCTGTACGGAGTACATCATATCAATGGGATCAAGATGTGCAATTAAGCGTACTGCTTGAATTATTATTGATTCTTTTTAAATTAAGGAGCACATAGCCTTTGGGATGTTGTTTGGCCGCTCTGTATATTCAACGTTTTCTTTGATTCTGGAGTGATTTTTTTTTCAAAGTACGAGGGCGCCCTGAAATATTTCCGAAACCGACAGGAAAAATACGGTATTGATGTTTTTTTATTTTTATTTTTCGATGTAGTCTCCTCAAAGACCAATACACTTTTTTAAACAGTGCTCCAGTCTTTTCAAGCCGTCGTAAAAGTAGGATGTTTCGAGGTCTGCAAAATAACCATCTATAGAGGCGATGACCTCCTCAGTTGAGGAGCCATTTTCTTCAGGTTTGGAAATAGGATAGTCGCTAGGTGCCAGGTCCTGTGAATATGAAGGATTGGAGACTAATTCGTAGCGCAACTCATTCAATTTTGACACGACGATGGTGGATTTTTTTCCGCTGCAAGCAAGGCCTTTTCTCCTTCAATACTACATCGAATTGGGTCAATAAATTGGCCTTCCCTTCTGCAGATAGTCGATGAGGATCACATTTGGGAATCCCAAAAAATGGTCGCCATCACCCTTCTGGAAAAGTCCAATGCTTCGACTATTCATTGGCCTCCGGTATGTAGTATTAGATTCAAGTCTCATCTACGTTTACGAAACGCTTGAAGAAATCCCTTGGCTGCGTTGAATCCCGGCCAGACACTCCTCCGAAATGATCACCCGTTTTTGTTTTTGCTCCGGTGTCAGCAAACGCGGTACCCATCGCGTTGAATGCTTTTTCATTCCCAAAATTTCGTGTAGGATATGGCCAACGCGTTCTTCTGAGATGCCTGTTATCTCTGCTATCTCTTTCAGCTTCAATTGACGATCGGCTAACACGACATCATGAATCTTGTCGACTATTTCATCGTTGGAATCAGTTTTTGGGCGTCCACTGCGTTGTTCGTCATTTGTGCTAGTGCGGTCACGTTTGTACTCGCTCACCCAGAAGCTGATAGTCGAAAATGATGGAGTAAATGCGCCATGAACCTCTAGCAAAATATTTCGAATTTCTATGGCCGTTTTCCCAGCTATCCAGACGTGTTTTATCACTGTACGAAATTCGATTTTAACCATTTTTGCGAAATCGCCTGACTTGCTGTATAAAACACACTGTTAAACAACAACCATTGACAGTAGACGTCTGAAATTTTTACAGTTGCTATAAAAGGAGTTGCCCTTGTCGACTAATGAATCCACTTCAACCATCGTGCGCCATCTCTTGCCGATTCCGGAAACATTTCAGTTCGCCTTCGTATGTTAATAAAATTGTAAAATATATCATTTATATGAAATTAAAATCTGTTTCCCCTAGTAGTTCAAATATATTAAATTTCTCAATGCAAGTAATGGGTCTTATTATTTTGGAGGTTGGAGAAATTGTTGATGTCTATTGCAATTTAATATAAATATATATTTAGTCAAATATGCCAAAATTAAGCGGGGTAGCATGAATGGTATAATTCATATTTGAGAACATATTTTTTATACAAATACCCTTCCTAGTATTAAAATTTATCGAGCTAAAGAGTCCGTAAGATGACAATATGTCTCTTAAATGGGTTGCTTGCTGTTCTTCCGTATTAAATCGCCTAGTAAAACCGTACCTGAGTATTGATAATACTCATAAAAATTGCTGTTGGGTAAACGATAAACGGTAATTAAAGTTAAATTATGTAAGGGTAAAGCTTACAAACTTTTTTGACAGATGTACATTCAATATTATCAAAACAAATGTGCTCAAAAAGCTTTTATTTATTGATGTGTAGTAGAACATAAATATATGTATTACAACTGTCAAGGTTATGTACAAATTAAAAATATACTTATAGAGAAATATATAAGTGAAATATCTAAAATTAAATAAAACTAAATTTCGAAATGATTAATGAATATAATACCTATGTAATTAATAAAATCATGAATAGAATAATAGGCTTTGTCAAGTAGATAACGCTTTTAGTTTTTTTGAAATATTGTAGTCTACGAGATGGATTTAATGTTTGTAGGAAGTTTATTGAATAATGTGAGACATATGTAATATGGCCCTTGTTTGTAAAAAGATGCACAGTGTGTTGGCACAGCTAGTTGGTTTAGGTTTTGTGTATTAAATGATTGATTGTATACATTGTTGGTATCAAATTTAGGTTTGTGTTTAAAGATATACATGCAACAGTGGTAAATGTATAGGGAATAAAATGCCAAGTTCAGTGAAAAGAGTTATTCTATGAACGATATCCTTTTGGTCTTAAATCTGGAGTCATCCCAGATGATTATTTCATAGGGCATATGACTTAACACATGCGCATGATAATATTTAATTAGAGCAATTTGATTCACCGGGGCCCTCATTGACAAGACAAAACTGTCAGATCTAAGTTTCCTACATGAATTAATGTGATACTCCCAGTTCATTACTCCACCATGCGAAAAGCACCCACGATAAACTATTGGGCCTACTTTCAAATTTGCAATTCGTAGACCATTTGCTTCCCCACCTCATAGCCAGTGGTCGCTTAAACCTATAATATACATTCTTTATCGACGAGAGTTTGAGTCTTACTCAGTACATTTATTACGGATTGACTGCACTGCCATCCTCTTCATGTGGAGGTGGCTTTTCGGCTAGGTCGTCTAAAAATATATCTTTTAACTGAGATTCCTGCGGGCCAGTTCTTGCTATCCATCACTTTTGCGCATGAGTTTTTTTTTTACAAAACTCTTCTTAATTTTGTCCAATAATGAATTAATTTAATGAATAACTACATCCTTTTCAGTAATGCTGTTTTTAGTACGCTTGGTTAAAGTCCATGTTTTTTTAGGGTCGGCTTGGATAACTATTTTGCCGGCTGAATTAATAGATTAGTGGCCCGCTTTGGTTTATGTTTACATCTTGCGTGTTGACAACTTCATGTGGAGCACGCGCCTCATCTTTTGGTGACTTCCGTAAAGTTATGGCGGGAATTATTAGGTATTGGAATTAATTCGTAGCGTTTTACGAGAGAGAGATGGATTACAGTATTCTGTTTTTACCTTCAGAAACAAATTTATTGTAAACCAGCGGTTGTTAAGTGTTATTCTTACGACACATCTTAATTTCTACTTTTTAATAATAATAATAAGTTACGACTATTTGAATATCTCACAATTTGTGCCAAATCAAGTGTTTTTTCTGGGAGTTTTACTACATTACTTTCATAATAAAATGTATTAAAATCCTTTAGTTCGTTGTAGAAAATTAAATAATAAATTTAAAAATACGAAAACATTTCGTGAATCTACAACAATGAGTCTTACTAAGACTACAAAACAAATTAATTTGAAACAACTACTTCTCTAGCTAATACTTCGACAGACATTGAATAATACAAATTAATTTGCGTGTTACAAATAGTACAACTATTAAAGCAACACTAATTTGAATGAAATTATTTCTGTTGAACAAACTAATAAATGATAAAATGTACTTTAGATTGTTTAAATGTAACTATAACATGAAAAATTATGAAAAATGAATTTTAAACTGATTTCATTAAATTAAATTAGCAAAAGCAATTAAAAAATCTATCATTCAAGTTTATAATCATCTGCAGACACGTGTTTCGAACTTTCGCTCTCTTCAGTACAGCTTTATTATAAAATTGATCTTAAATACAAATAAAAACACTTACTAAAATAAATATAATGAAATATGATAATAAATATAATGAAATATAAATAACTTACTCAAATATGTACGGCAACTGACACAAGAATGAAATATAATCGACTGAAGGTCTGATTTTATACCTGAGGTGGATTAGTGAGTTCTACAGAAATCATTACGTTCGGGATTAAGGAAAAATACCCACTTGGAGCATAATTGAATAATAAAATGTATTAAAATCCTTTAGTTCGTTGTAGAAAATTAAATAATAAATTTAAAAATACGAAAACATTTCGTGAATCTACAACAATGAGTCTTACTAAGACTACAAAACAAATTAATTTGAAACAACTACTTCTCTAGCTAATACTTCGACAGACATTGAATAATACAAATTAATTTGCGTGTTACAAATAGTACAACTATTAAAGCAACACTAATTTGAATGAAATTATTTCTGTTGAACAAACTAATAAATGATAAAATGTACTTTAGATTGTTTAAATGTAACTATAACATGAAAAATTATGAAAAATGAATTTTAAACTGATTTCATTAAATTAAATTAGCAAAAGCAATTAAAAATCTAGCATTCAAGTTTATAATCATCTGCAGACACGTGTTTCGAACTTTCGCTCTCTTCAGTACAGCTTTATTATAAAATTGATCTTAAATACAAATAAAAACACTTACTAAAATAAATATAATGAAATATGATAATAAATATAATGAAATATAAATAACTTACTCAAATATGTACGGCAACTGACACAAGAATGAAATATAATCGACTGAAGGTCTGATTTTATACCTGAGGTGGATTAGTGAGTTCTACAGAAATCATTACGTTCGGGATTAAGGAAAAATACCCACTTGGAGCATAATTGAATAATAAAATGTATTAAAATCCTTTAGTTCGTTGTAGAAAATTAAATAATAAATTTAAAAATACGAAAACATTTCGTGAATCTACAACAATGAGTCTTACTAAGACTACAAAACAAATTAATTTGAAACAACTACTTCTCTAGCTAATACTTCGACAGACATTGAATAATACAAATTAATTTGCGTGTTACAAATAGTACAACTATTAAAGCAACACTAATTTGAATGAAATTATTTCTGTTGAACAAACTAATAAATGATAAAATGTACTTTAGATTGTTTAAATGTAACTATAACATGAAAAATTATGAAAAATGAATTTTAAACTGATTTCATTAAATTAAATTAGCAAAAGCAATTAAAAAATCTAGCATTCAAGTTTATAATCATCTGCAGACACGTGTTTCGAACTTTCGCTCTCTTCAGTACAGCTTTATTATAAAATTGATCTTAAATACAAATAAAAACACTTACTAAAATAAATATAATGAAATATGATAATAAATATAATGAAATATAAATAACTTACTCAAATATGTACGGCAACTGACACAAGAATGAAATATAATCGACTGAAGGTCTGATTTTATACCTGAGGTGGATTAGTGAGTTCTACAGAAATCATTACGTTCGGGATTAAGGAAAAATACCCACTTGGAGCATAATTGAATAATAAAATGTATTAAAATCCTTTAGTTCGTTGTAGAAAATTAAATAATAAATTTAAAAATACGAAAACATTTCGTGAATCTACAACAATGAGTCTTACTAAGACTACAAAACAAATTAATTTGAAACAACTACTTCTCTAGCTAATACTTCGACAGACATTGAATAATACAAATTAATTTGCGTGTTACAAATAGTACAACTATTAAAGCAACACTAATTTGAATGAAATTATTTCTGTTGAACAAACTAATAAATGATAAAATGTACTTTAGATTGTTTAAATGTAACTATAACATGAAAAATTATGAAAAATGAATTTTAAACTGATTTCATTAAATTAAATTAGCAAAAGCAATTAAAAAATCTAGCATTCAAGTTTATAATCATCTGCAGACACGTGTTTCGAACTTTCGCTCTCTTCAGTACAGCTTTATTATAAAATTGATCTTAAATACAAATAAAAACACTTACTAAAATAAATATAATGAAATATGATAATAAATATAATGAAATATAAATAACTTACTCAAATATGTACGGCAACTGACACAAGAATGAAATATAATCGACTGAAGGTCTGATTTTATACCTGAGGTGGATTAGTGAGTTCTACAGAAATCATTACGTTCGGGATTAAGGAAAAATACCCACTTGGAGCATAATTGAATAATAAAATGTATTAAAATCCTTTAGTTCGTTGTAGAAAATTAAATAATAAATTTAAAAATACGAAAACATTTCGTGAATCTACAACAATG
>CAXAKX010000230.1:144454-180843 GCA_963969525.1 Ontholestes murinus
CGGCCAACGAAGTAAATAACACATTAGACATATTCAACTCTTACCATCCTAAATTACAATTTACTGTAGAAACTGAAAAAGAGGGAACCGTACCCTTCCTGGATACTTTAGTATGTAGATTACCTAATAATTCCATCATTTTAGATTGGTACATTAAACCGACGAGTTCAGGAAGGTACATCCCCTTCGACTCTTACCACTCAAAAAAGTACAAGTACAACACCGTTCTCGCCCTCAAAAATAGAATATTGCGCATCGTACATCCATCTCTTCATAATGTGAACTTGGCAAAACTGTTCCGCATATTACGGAATAACTCGTATCCCCCTGTGTTGTTGAAGAGACTTTTGTACCGCTCCCATGGTCGGACAGTTGAACCTCGCGAGGACCCAGTTGCACTAGATGAAGTGGCTTTGCCGGAAACACGTACATACCAGACTCTTCCGTATATTGACTGTCTTTCTAACAAACTTACTAACATTTTCCGTTCCGTTTCTCCTAATGTGGTGGTAGCTTATAAGAACTGTAATACTCTTTCTTCACTTTGTTTCTCCCGTTTAAAAGACCCTATTCCCCCTTTTCAAAAACATAATGTAGTATATTCTATTAAATGTAAACAATGTGATCTCGTATATGTTGGTCAAACATCACAAAAACTTAGCAAACGTCTAACACAGCACAAAAGTGATGTCAAGCACAAACCACGTTCTACAGGTCTCAGTGTACATTGTAACGATACTGACCATACACCTGACTATAACAACACCAAAGTAGTCACGTCAGAACGTAACACGTTCAAGAGAAATTTTCTCGAAATGTGCTATATACATTCCCAAAAAAAACGTATGAATTTCAAAAAAGACATCGACGGACTAAGCAACATATACAGTAATATATTATCATTACATAACTCCTAATCCCCTTCCCCCTTGTTTCAGAATCCCCACATTCCATTTTATATTTTCCTTACTACATATTAATCATTGTTAATTTTTCCACTCTATTTTATATTCTTCTCTACTAAGCTCCATTCCATACTTCTACCCCACATAATATTCTCCCTCTTGGTTTCGCTGTCTGTAATTCTAAAATAATTCTCATTTTGTTTCTTACTTTCACTTTTATTTTCCTTTCTTGCTCTGCGTTGTGTAAGATGTGTTTCCGTCATTTCCACCGCTCTCTTTTGGTTCTGGTTCCCTCTCGGTATCGTCGGATATAGCGACCTAAATTGAGGGTTTACGTTTTCGGGTAATGGTTAGGGTCACTCCTGATAGTTACGCGGAAATTCCTCCTTTTTCGTCGCTCGGGGTTCGCTCTGTTCCCGACTCCTTGGGCCCGGCAGCAATTTGTCTCTTTTTCCATCTCAGGCTAAATGCGAGTGGTTCCAGTGTACATTGTACTCTGCTTTCTTCATCTTGGTGTAAACCTGACTTTTAATTTCCACCATTTCTAAATTGTCAATATGCCGAACATGTCCCCCCCCCCTCTTTTGCCTATCTTCATATTCAGTTCGCGACACTGTCATGTCCGGTCTGGTCAGATGTATTCACTTTTAATTAATTTTATCTAGTAACTGTCAACATTTCTTATTATTTTAACTTTTCTGAATCACACTGACCTGACCAAACAGTGTATAGCTGCTCAATGTTCTATTTTTATTGTACTTTCAACTGATGTCCTCAAATATGGAAAATTCGAAATCTAACCTCAAAATGTACGCCATGTGCACGTGGTCGCACCTCACGTAGGATTTTACTCTTAATTGTTTACAAGTAAGTCGCCCTTATTTTCTCAATGCGTCCATAATTACTTTTATTATTTTTATAAACTATTCTGTGATTTTATTACTACTTACTAATGTAATTTTAAATGTAAGATCTGTATTATAAAAAAAACATTTTTAGGCTCTGAAGATGCACACATGTGTGTGCGAAACGTTAGCTAGGTTCATAACAATATAGAGGACTTAAGCAAAAACCACATCTTTTATTGCTACCTACATTTCGTCTGGACTTGAATCCCGTTACTCCATTCTATTCTACATCATAACGTCCGTGAATTCTTGCCGTTCATATATATATATATATATATATATATATATATATATATATATATATATATATGTTATATTTGATGTTTTCGCGAGTGTAATCTGTTCTGACGGTTTTTGGGGATATTACTCGACGTTTCAGCGACATCTCATTCACCATCTGGAGTTTTGATAATTTCGAATTGATCATCATACTATGGTATGATGATGGTATGGTAAAGTAGAAGGGCAAATGATTTAATAAATAAATAAATAAATAAATAATATAAATATAAAAAATTTGAATAATTTTTGAATGTTAATTTCTTTAGTTCTCCACTTTTCTTTGTGCCTCTTCTCTTATTGCGCTGTTCCAATCATCTCTTGGTCTTACTCTTTGATTTTTTCCTGTTGCCTGTGCTTTATATATTTTCTTGGCGATTCTTTCATCGTTCATTTTGCAGCCGTACCATCTCATCTGCCCCTCCGTTATTTTTTCCTTTACTGGTCTTATCCGTAGGTTCTATCTGTATATCTCGTTCCTTATCCTGTCTCTGGTTTTATTTTTTATTGTTCTGAGGAACCTCATTTCCATCGCGTTTATTCTTTTTTTGATATTTTGTCATTGTCCATGATTCGCTGCTGTATACCAAGGTGGGTCTTATAACTTCTTTAACTATTTCTGCTTTAGTGCTTTTGGTAATTTCTTTTCTGCTGAAGAAAGTATTTTTTAGCATGTTAATTAGTTTTGCTGTTTTCCCTGTTTCGTCCTCTATTTCTTTATCTATTTGACGTTGTTCTCAATTATTGTTCCTAGGTATCTGTAGTGTTCAACTTGTTCTGTCTTATTTCCTTGTATCTTTATTTCGTGCGTTTTCTCCTCCTGTGCTATTATCAAGGTCTTCGTTTTGTCAAGGTTTATTTTCATGTTGATTTTTGATAATTCATTGTATAATATTTCTATTTTGAATTGCAGGTCTTCCTCTGTTTCTGTAATTATTGCCATGTTATCTGCCAATAGTATCTCTTAGTTATATCATCTCCATTTTCCAATATCCAATTGTTAATTTGTTCCTCTTTTTTTTTGCTTCTTTCATCGCCTTGTCCTGTACTATTGTAAATAGCAATGGACTCAGCACGCATCCTTGTTTGGCCCCTTTCTTTGTTTCGAATGTTTTTGATTCTTTGTTGTTCATTCGCACTATAATTTTCTTCTCTCAATACATGTTTTTAACAGGTTTATCATTGTCTTTTCCGTTCCTCTGTCGTCTAGTTCCTTCCAATTGTCCTCTCTTTTTATCCTGTCAAATGCCTTTTCTAAATCTTAGTGTATTTCACTGTTCTTTTTTATTAGTTTCTCACTTACTTGTCTTATTATAAATATTTGATCCTGAGTGCTTTTATCTCTCCTGATTATCCTCTATTCTTTCTTCTAATTGGTCCTTCATCCTCTTTTCTAATATCCTTGTTAGTATCTTGCTAGGTATGCTTGTTAAAGTGATTCCTCTATAATTTCTAATATCTCGTTTATCTCCTTTCTTGTTTATTGGAAGTATTATGGAATTTTATTGAAGTTTTTCCTTTTTCTACTATTTGGTTCATTAATTCCTTTATTTCTGCTATTCCTCTACCACCCATGTATTTCATCATTTCTGCTGTTATTTCATTTACTCCTGGCGCTTTTCCGTTTTTTTAAATTTTTTTATTGCTTCCTTTACTTCTTCCCCTTTTATCTTCTCTATCTTTGCCATATTTGTCTCTTCTTGTGTCTCTCCTTCTGTTTCATTTATCTCATTCACTTCTGTTTCTTATTCGGTTAGATCTTTGAACTATTGTTTTATTGTTCCATAAATAAAATATTTTTTTTTTCTCTGTAGTTCTCATTTATCGTTTTGCCAAACTTTATCCATGATTCTTGTTTTGCTTTTTTAATTTATCGGTTTACTTCTTTCCTTATTTCTTTGTATTCTTCGTAGTCTATTATTTTTTTAGTTTGTAGGTATTTTTTTCATTTAACTTTTTTGTTTTTTATCATCCTCTTAATGTCTTCTGTCCACCATTCGGTTCTCTTTACTTCTGTATTTCCTATTTTTGTTGTTCCGCAGCACTTCTTCGCTGCCACTAGTATAATTCTTTTGAATGTCTCCCATTTCCCTTCTATGCTATTTAGTTTTTCTTTTCCTTTAATTTTCCTATGAAGTGACTCTTGGTATTTTTCTTGTATTTGTTTAGTTTATACACTCTTATCTTCACTTTAACTTTTTTTCTTCTTTTGTCAGGTCTTTGTTTATCTCTACATTTCACGTCCATTCTTAGTAAGTGGCTTCTCTTTTTACTATTACGTCCTTTACATTGTTTCAGTTATTTTTGCTTATTAGATAATAGTCTATCACTGATCTATCATTTCTGGAGGGCTGTGTTATAGATATCTTTGTGTTTGAATTTGTTATTATCAGGTTGTTTTCACAACATATTTGTAATATTCTTTATCTATTATTATTTCTTGTATCTTCTCCTTCTTTCCCCAAAATGTCTTTTATTCCGCTGTTTTGTTTTCCTACTCTTCCATTTAGATCTCCTAAAACAGTTGTACTTCTTTTCCCGCATAACTTCTTATGCTCCATGTGCCTATTCTCATTTCAAATCGTTTTGTTCGATCAATTTTATTATATTCTATCCTTCTTGAACCTTTTTGATTTTCATATTCCTGTCCCTGATCGTTTGCTTATAAAACATAAGAATTAAAGGAAAAACACACGAACCAGGAAAGAAAATTATAATAATATAAAAAAGTGGGAAACAGAAAAATAAAACATGGAGAGAAGATTATAAAACTAGAAAAGAAATATACAAAAATAAAAGACAGAGAAAAAATAAACAATATAGAAGTAAAAGAACTGAAAGCGAAAAATGAAAATATATAAAAAGTACCAAATAAATTTATTTTTAAAGAGTTAGAATCAGAATTTAAAATGAATAAGGTATATATTATTCACTAAAGAAGTAAATAGTAAATAGTATTAGCCGAAATATAATGAAAATAAAGGGAAAATAATCAAATCTAAACGAACAAATTGAAAAATATCAACATAATGAAAAAGGAAACATAATTAAGATAGGATATAAATGAATGACAGTAAATTACTGTGTACATGGAATTCTTAGGAAAAAATATTATTTTTAATTTTTGCAATAAAATTGAAAACAATAACATATTATATTTTTAAGAGAATGAAGATACCTTTCAAACGATTTATCATGAGCCTATTCTTCTTATTGGATTGTAACTGCCAATCTGTAAAGAGTTGAAGGTAAAAATCACGTAAAAAAATACATATTTATAATTTAAATTTTACATGTTTTGGGATTTTCTATAAACAAGTACAGTAACCTAAATAATGAATTTAATCCATTTGGCTTTTTCACGCTGTATGTTTGCTAAACGGGAAGAACATTTAGTATAAGACTAAAAGCCATACTAAACCATAAACACATCTTCGATGAAAATAATTTTAAACCTCCGAGAATGATTCCCCAATAATGACTGCCCTCATTATCTGAATGTGCAATTTTTAGCATATAAGCGAAAAGTCTTCTGTACCATTCCTAAATAATGATGTAAAAATTGGATGTTAGTCGGAATAAAATAGTATAAAAAATTGTGAAATCAACCAAATGCCTTATTCTAAACAACCTTTAATATTAAAGGTAACATTCGATTATACTCAAATATGACTTTTTATCCGATATATGTTATGGCTGGCCACAGAGGACCGATTCCATAACCTATCCTAATCTAAGATTTGATACTTATTTTTAGAAACTAAATTAGAAATATTCCTTAATTAAAAAGGGGTTAATTATGTAAGTTATGTTCAAAATGTTATTTTTTAAAATTTATTTACATACTGTATTGCCACTTAAATCCCACAAATAATAATGTAAAAATCTACACAATTATTTTCTAAAAAAAATGGGAAATTTATAATTGTAACTATTATAAATGATATAACACCCACGCGGTGGGCGCATACGATTGCGGCCGAACTAGCGTTAGCGAGAGTGCAGCAACGGTAGTTCGGGTTAGCAATTGAATGGGTAACCGGTACCATTCATCGTTGGGATACAATTAATTAATAGTGCTTTAATGTGACAGGGCCGATCCTTTAAAGTAACAAGCTCATTTACGCACACAAATAACACGGCGGAAGGACCACGTGGTACTACTACTAAATAATATAATCCTATACATTATCTTATCTTTTAGAAATATAAATAAATAAATAAAAAATAAATATCCCTGAAACTAGTTACCATCAGTATTTTTACTTTACCTATATAGTATATATGTATAGGCGGAGTATTGTTTTCGTGATTTCTTTTGCGGAAATATCCGTTTTGGGGTTCCCTGAACCCAAAACACTAATTTCTGGAAAAAAAATTATGTCTGTATGTGTGTGTGTTGGTGGGCGCTGTATCTCAAAAACTAATAATCTGTTTGAGATAAAACTTAAAACTTAAGGTTTTATGGTTAAAAACTGGAACTTAGAAAACGGTTCATACAAAAGTTAAAGGTAATAAAAAACGGAACAAGTTTTATTCGAACATATTTTTCATAAAATTCTTAACTTTTTAGAAAAAAAATAAATAAAAATTGAAAGTTTTGACATTTATTGCCAATTGCTAATAAACTGTCCAAGATACATGAAACTTAAATTACAAATAATTATAGAGAATTCAATGGTGAACAAATCATTAAGAATAGCTTTTTTGCGTAAACCTTATAGTTTTCGAGTAAAATATAGGGAAAGTACTATGATGGCCACATCACCATTTGTAATTTATAATATTGAGATATTTTGAAAATAGTTTTTTTAATGCAACTAAAAATTCGTTAAATAAACTATAAATTATAATTAAATTATACACTTCTTTCCTATGCTTGTTGTGAACTTACAGATGTGAGCGATTTCATTCTAATTAAAACAAATTGCATTGGTTTATGTATGCCAAACCAATCCGCATTTTATGTAAATGTTATGTAAAGATATATTTCATCATATTAACATAAAACGTACCATGACTGGCGGAAGCGAGGCGAAAAATCCCTCAACCACCCGCATCGCCATCCTTCTCTTTGCTGTTGGACTTCAAGAGCGCTCATCGCATGAATCGATATAATCTTTTGAATGCCGTATACAGTATTGTCCTTACGAGATTATCCTTTATGTAAAGACAGTACTGTGCATACCGGATGAGGATGGGTTCCTCTCCTTCCCTCCTCTGTCCTCTGTCCGTCTCGCGGATTCATCTTGAAACGCGGGATAAGTTCTTTCCCGGCACGATAAGGCATGGATTTTCGAAAGAGGGTCGCGAGGACGAGACGAGTGCCTCGGGGGAGCTTTTTCTTTTCCCCTCGCATAAATTACTTTTAACTTTCGCGGAGAGGAAGGTTTTAATCATTGATATCGCGGCCGCGTGGTTCGTGGCGGAATGAAAGAAATATTAAAAATAATAACGACAATGTTTAAAGAATAATTGTAACCTAGTAAGTATCGTATAATCAGTATTAAAGGAAACATCATTTGCATAGTACAGCTTACAGACTGGAACTCTATAATACGACTTAATATAAAATTTAATATTTGAAAGAATTTGATATATTTCCGTATTTTATAAAAGAATATATTATCGATAAAAAATCTACTCTGACCCAAATGTTCAATACAGAATGTGTGCCTCAGAGTTTTTATTACTATATTATTATACAAGAAACAAAATTTTAAAACTGAGTTTTTTTTTAAATTAAAACTTGATTTAACATGTTAACTGTATAATTTTAAATAAAATTAAATCTACTCTCGTATTTTTATATAAAAATAAAATTATTTTAAGTCTTAAATGTATTAATTATTGACCGAACTTAAGTCATACAAATGAAGTAAAAGCCTCACTGCAAATAATACAATAAAATTAATTTTGATAATATGGAAATACATATATTTTCGAAATAGGAAGTTGCAGTTTCGTAATAATTTTAAATCCCTTTGAAAACTAGTATTTTAGATCGTCCAAATACAGTTATAGTTCTTGGTAAAGATTCATCAAAATACTTTAAGATTTAACGCATTATGCATATTAAGTTCAACTATCAATTAATATATTATAAGTCATAATTTAAAAAAATTGATATTCAAGTTATACATTTTGAGTTAGTTAATGTCTTATGTTATTTAAATTGTACACATGTATGGTGTACTGTTTATTGTTTCTGTTATGAATTAAATTTTATATATTGTTTCACCTTGTTATCAAATTCAGGTGATACTTATTGCAAATAGGTGAATCCGTCAATAAATCATCAAAGTTACAGTCAAATTTCTAATATTTACTTTATATTATATTTTTTTTTAATTAAAGCAAGTTTGCAAATAACAAAAGCTAAGTTTAATTATCTCTAATGTTTACTTATTACAAGCGCTGCTATTTATGTATTGAGAACTAGGAACATTGGTATTGCCAGGTGAAACATTTTTGACCTTAGAACGTTTTGAAAGCACTATTTGCGTTATATGTAGTAAGTTAAAAATCATTTCAAAAGGTAGAACTAATTCGCTATGATTTATTATGACTTTTGATGTGGTCTAACTCAATAACAGTGCACCAATTAAAATTCAACTTTTGGCGATGAAGCGCCATCCACAGCCACTGCATATCGCTGGTACACTGAATTGAAACGTGGGTGTACTTTGCTCACAGACGAAGTTAAAGAATGTCGTCCAAAATCGGTCGTAGTGCCGGAAAATATCAATGCTGTGCGAAAAGTAATGGAAGAAGATCGTTAAGTGACATATCACGATATCGAGAGATGTTTAGATATTTATAAGATCTTGCACGAACATTTGTATGTTGTGTGCGCGTTGGATTCCACATTTGTTGACAGATGCCCAAAAAATGCTCGTTTGTTGGTGCCGTAAAATGATATCAAAATACAACTGTGGTGCATCCAAAGCCTTATACAGCATCGTCACAGGCGATGAGTCGTGGATTTATGTGTATGAGCCAGAAAGAAAAGGCTAATCGGCAGTTTGGGTGTTACAATGTGAAACAAAGCCAACAAAAGTTGTTCGTTTTCGAAGCGTTGAGAAGCAAATGGTGGCGTTTTTCTTCATGAAAACCGGCCATATGGCAACTGTGGCTCTCGAAAACCAAATGACCGTTAATTCAGCGTAGTATACGACCATTTATTTGCCTGTTGTTTTCGGTCACTTGAGAGAAATCAACCCAAAACCAAATCATTTTGCAATACAATGAGAGCTCACAACAAACAAACAAACAATCAATGCAACAAAATAGTATTTGGATACACAAAAATCGAATTGATGGGTCATTCGCCTTACAGTCCCGACTTGGGACCCAATGACTTTTTCTTGTTCGAAGTAATTAAAGAAACGCATGTTTTAGAGCTTCTGCCTGAACAAAGTGTTTTGATAGTAGATCAATTGCATGTAAAAGTGTATACAACTTGTTCACGCTGTAGATCATAAAGACGAATATTTGGAAACATTTTATTCAGTATAGTATATTACTGAATACCACATTATAAATTATTATCATTACTAAAATATCTAATTGGAGTTAAAAAAATACAATACAGCAAACTTATAATCTGCATATATTTCAATATACAGGGTCGCTAATATGTATGGAAACGGTTGGTTATCTCCTTAAGTAAGATAGCTAGAGAAAAATGTTAAGATACACAAATTTTATACAAAAGAAGTATACATGATCAGTCAAAAAGTCAGGACGAAACAAACTTGCTTTTTTTTAATGGAACACCCTGTATATTATTCCATATTTCAATTAATTTAGAAATTCTAAACATAATTTGTATAGCACTACACTAAGTTAAACACTAAATATCAAACTTTGAAAATATTTTTTCTAGAAATTATACAAAAGAGTAACAGAGAGCGAAAGAAAGCGAGAGAACGCTAGGGAGAGCGAAAGAGAGCAAGAAAGAGCAAATTAGAGCGAAAAAGAGCAAGAAGGAGCGAAAGAAAGCAAAGGAAAGTGAATGTGAGCAAGTCATAGAAATCTAGGATAAGCGAAACAGAGCAAAGCAGAGGGAGAGTGAAAAAGTAAAGCGAAAACTGGCCAATTGTGAATTTAAAAGTTTTGTAAAAATTATTACCACGAGATTATTTAACATCAATAGTTTCTTATGGAATAAAAGCTTAATTTTAATTTCATACTTTTAATCAAAATACTAAAGCGAGCAAAGAGTACCTGAAAAGAAAAGGACCTGAAATGAGGAAGAGCGAGAGAGAGAAAGGGAGAACAAGGAGGAGCTAAAATGAACAAGGTAGATCGAAAGAGAGCAACAGAGAGCGAAAGCGAGTAAATAAGCGAGCAAGTGTGGGCGAAAGCGAGCAAGGCAGAGGGAAAGGGATCACTGGAGAGCAAAAAACGAACAAGAGAGAGCAAAAATAAAGAGAAATGAGGAGCAGAAGCGAGCTAGGTAGAGCGAATGCAAGTAATGGGAGAAAACGAGCAGTGGAGAGCAAAAAACGAGCAAAAGAGAGCGAAAGCGAGTAAATAAGCGAGCAAGTGTGGGCGAAAGCGAGCAAGGCAGAGGGAAAGGGATCACTGGAGAGCAAAAAACGAACAAGGGAGAGCAAAAATAAAGAGAAATGAGGAGCAGAAGCGAGCTAGGTAAAGCGAATGCAAGTAATGGGAGTGCGAAAACGAGCAGTGGAGAGCAAATCACGAGCAAAAGAGAGCATGAGAAGTCTTCATTTCTCTCTTAAATTACAATAAAGTACAATAAGAAAGAAAGTGCATCACAAGTATAAAAACGAGCAAAAGAAAGCGAAAGCGACCAAAAAAGAGCAAGCAAAGAGGAGCTAAACTGACATGGGAGAGCAAAAGAGAGCAAGAGATTGCGAAAAGAGCAAAAGTGAACAAGAGAACAAAGGCGAGCAAGGGAGAGCGAACGCGAGCAGTGAAGAGCAAAAACGAACAAGGGAGAGCAAGACATAGCAAAAGCGAGCAAGGTAGAGCAGAAACGAGCAATTGAGAGCAAAAACGAGCAAAAAGAGCAGAAGAGAGCAAAAGCGAGCAAAGAATAGCGAAAGCAATGGAGAGCAAAAGCAAAAGCAAGCAAGGGAGCCAGAGAGAACAACGAGAGCAATGAAACTTAGAATTACATTTGACATTTAGATTAGAAAACCCTTATTTACTTTTAATGGCCTTCATGTGATAATATTGATAATATTCCTGTAACCTTGTTTGCATTGTTTATAAGTAGACGCAAATTAATAAAGGAAAAGTAAAGTGAAATTAAAATGGCTCAAATGTGTAATTTAAATGACCTTGATTGACTGTTTAAAAATCTAGAATAGTAATTAGATAAATGTAAAATACTTTTAATGACCTTAAAAACTTGTGCGTAATTGTGTCTTGAATAGAAGTGATAAAATAATTATTAAATGACCTTGATTAGTAGTTTTATTACCGTTAGATAAATTAAATTAGCAAAAGCAATTAAAAAATCTAGCATTTAAGTTTATAATCATCTGCAGACACGTGTTTCGAACTTTCGCTCTCTTCAGTACAGCTTTATTATAAAATTGATTTTAAACACAAATAAAATTAAATCAGCTCAAATTCAATTTTTGTTCATAATTTTTCATGTTATAGTCACATTTAATCAATCTTAAATACACTTTATTCATTTATTCAACAAAAATAATTTCATTCAAATTAGTGTTGCTTTGATAGTTGTACTATTCGTAACACGCAAATTAATTTTGTTTTATTCAATGTCTGTCGAGGTTTTAGCCAGAGAAGTAGTTGTTTCAAAATTGATTTGTTTTGTAGACTCATTGTTGTAGATTCACAAAATATTTTCGTATTTTTAAATTATTTTTTAATTTCTACAACGTACTAAAGGATTTTAATACATTTTATTATTCAATTATGCTCTAAGTGGGTATTTTTCCTTAATCCCGAACGTAATGATTTCTGTAAAATTCACTAATCCACCTCAGGTATAAATTCAGACCTTCAGTCGGTTATATTTCATTATTGTGTCAGTTGCCGTACATGCCTCAGTAAGTTATTTTTATATTTCATTATATTTATTTTATATTTCATTATATTTATTTTAGTAAATGTTTTTATTTGTGTTTAAAATCAATTTTATAATAAAGCTGTACCGAAGAGAGCGAAAGTTCGAAACACGTGTCTGCAGATGATTATAAACTTGAATGCTAGATTTTTTAATTGCTTTTGCTAATTTAATTTAATGAAATCAGTTCAAATTCAATTTTTGTTCATAATTTTTCATGTTATAGTCACATTTAAACAATCTAAAATACACTTTATTCATTTATTTAACAGAAATAATTTCATTCAAATTAGTGTTGCTTTGATAGTTGTACTATTCGTAACACGCAAATTAATTTTGTTTTATTCAATGTCTGTAGAGGTTTTAGCCAGAGAAGTAGTTGTTTCAAAATTGATTTGTTTTGTAGTCTTGGTAAGACTCATTGTTGTAGATTCACGAAATGTTTTCGTATTTTTAAAAACTTGTTCAGTTTCTTATTCTCTTTAACTTTTATTTGAAAAATTTTATAATATTAAAAATATATCCGAAAAAACCGGTTTTCAAATGTTCACCAAAAGCTTTTCAGTTCTAGTATTCAAGGATGAAACCTGAGCTTTAAAGTTTTATCTCAATCGGATCATTTGTTTTTGAGATGCAACGTCCATCGACAGACACACAGACACATTTTTTTACCAGTAATTATTGGAATGGACCTCGAAATGGATTTTTCCGTTAAAAAGTTTTTTCACGAAAACCATTCTTCCCCTTTATATACTATATAGGGAAAGTAAAAACACTTCTTTTGTTTATCTTCCCTATGTCCTCGCATCGGTATTTGCAGATTCGGTGTTCCATCTTCTGCTGATGGTATTGAGGGATATTTGATTCTTATTGTAATTTTTTTACTATTTTGTTTCGTCATTTAAGATTTTGTTTTTGATTTTTAGTTTAAACGGAATATTTAGTTAGTTAAATATACTTATATGGTACCAAATTCCTCTTTCATAGAATAATATATCAAACATTTTTAGGAAAAACTTATAACTCTCACCAATTCCATTATTTAAAAATAAATGTTTATTTATTTTTTCAGACTATTCCACTCCTATTGCATGTAGCCAATGAAAATGAGGCGTGTGTTAATTTTTAGCCAATAACGTCAATTTATAAGTGAATAAACAGCAAGTTGCTGTTTATTCACCTGAATAGCCCGAAGGTAGCTATTTCTCGACAAATAAATTGAATTAGCCTTGATAAAAAAGCAAAAAACGTTGTTTCTACTTATGTCAGTTGCAAGTAGGTTATAAAATCAAAAGGTTTGGTAACACTTCATCATCCATAATAAATGCGACGGTGGCAAGTTCTGTACCAAAAAATAAAACTAAATCGAGATCGTGTGTTTGGAAACAATTTGAAGAATTCTGCGCCGATAAAAACTACCAGTTGTTATCAAAACTTCAATGAAAACTCTTGCCGCGATTATGATGACGTATAATATAAAGAAGGTAAACGCAAATGATTATAAGGGAGGTGTTATTTAATCAATGTCGAATTTTTCGACCAAAATACTGCAGGAGATATATCATAAAAATTTTAATGTAAACATTGAACCATTTACCGATATTCGTTTCAAGTCGTGGAATAGTCTTTCCAAATACCATTCGTGATGACAATTAAATCGGAATAAATTTTTATTCGAGCAACTGATAGAAAAAATCACTCGCCTGGCGGCTCATGATTTTTTCGTGACAGTTGCTCTCATTAAAATCGCTAAGCAACAAACTTTCATGCAAAAACAAAATTTATTCGAGTAAATTGCCATCACTTATGGTATTACTTGTGATTATTTAGTTATTGTTTAATTGTAAGTTTTTTCATGAAAATTCAAAGTTTAATTTTTAGGTTTTAGTTGATTATGGCTTAGCTTCTATTGATTTCATAGCAGTAAGAAAGTAAATGATTGTGTTAAAAAGTAGTAACTATTATTTAAATTATACGTTTAAACTAATTTGACTAAAGTGACTCGCTTTGTTTTTTAGGTTTACGATTTTAATTATTTGTTATGAAAGGAAATAAGGTCCTTTTAAACGTGTGTATTGTTTTTTTTTGCTTCTTCGGATTTTACTTGGAATTGCTTTATAAAATTTTCTTTATTTTGTATACATTTCGTAAATTTTTGTTAATTAATTTTTTGGAATAATATATTTTGTAGTTTGCAAATAAGACACTCTAAACATGCAAAAATTGGTAAAATTTATAAATCGTTAATTAAAGGACACATGACTAATGGCTCTTTGAATTTTTAGAATAGGATAATAAAGTAACAAGGGGTGTAGATAATTATTTTTGTAATTCTACAAAATATACATTTAATTTTTACGTTAAATTTTGTTAAAATAAAACCTTTAATAGTAATCTGCATAACATTAAAAATCCCCTTTATATTTTCAGGGCTTCCAACTTATTCACTTACAACGTGGAGAAGATATAGAAAAAGAAGGAATCTTTTCACCTGGCCAGTAACAAATCAAGGAAACTAGCGCTCCCGCATAATCTGATACGGGGGTCCCGTTCCGCAGGAGTATTAAAAATAATGAGGCTGTTAAGCCACCCTGCAGTACGCCAGTGAAACCGAATGCTCTAATCCTAATTAAATTAAAATAATTGGATTCTTTCCGTTGCATAAATAAAATTTGCGAAAAAAGTAGAGTAAAAAGGCAGGCGGTCGGTTTTGCCCGGGAAATCAGAGTCGGCTGCCGGCGCTGTCGACGACCAGGAATGGCACGTGCTGGACTATTGATTTTTGTCGTGATGCGTTTTCGATGACCCCAGCTGGAGATTTTTAATAATTAAAATGTGGACGCCACCGTAAATTTCGGCACAATGCAAAATTGCAAAAATAAGTTGACAGCTCGTTAAACGGCGCGACAGATTTATAACTAACATGTTCCATTATAGAAGGTAGAGCGCACACTTTTCACTTTTTTAATACGGTATAAATTGAGGCTAGAGACTTTGATCTTTTTCATTTAAATATAACCGCAACTAAAAATTTAATTCTTTTTTAATAATTAATTTATATTACATATCTGATTTTTTAACCACCAGGAAGGTCTAGAGAATAATAAAGCCCGAACATCATGCAAAAAACGTGGTCAAGGAAAATGAAGAGCTCTGGGTTTCCCCGATTTCAAACGCACATATTACCCTATATATACAGGGTGACTGACGAAAAACCTTTGGTGCTGTATCTCGCTTATTTTTTATCCGATTTTAATAAATAAAACATCAAATTAAATCGTTTTTAACAGACTGTAATATGAACTTAACTGATATTTTTTCTTGAATCAAGTTTTTGACAAAAGACGATCAACTTTTTTTTTCAAATTGCACATTTTTTATTGATCTACAAGGATTTTTTCTGAATATAAAATTGTAAACAATTTTTTCTATACATCAAACTAAAGTCAAGAAATTCAAGATTTTTTGAAAAAAATAAAAATTCAAGTATCCATAGTAAACAATATACAGATCCTACCTTAAACGTCAAAAGTGACAGTATTATCCATTGATACAATACTATTTCATAATTAAAATGTTGCAAGATTTCAAACACAGTACTACTACTGTACTAGAATTTTGTGCCTCTACAGAAATCGTTTTTCTGATAGAGTAATTCCATATGCCAACAAATTTGGAAGACTGGTGCGTAATGATTGTTGTTGTGGAAAATATTTACCAAAAACTATTTAGTGTTAATGAGTAGTGCGGTATATCAGGAGACAGAAAAGTGGGCCCCTTTTTACTAAAGGCAGTAATAAAAATGTTATTGTTACCTAACAAACGAAATTAATAATTTTCTGGATAAATTGCTAATATCAATGTTGAATACAATCGGGTTGCATCAGGATGGTGCTACACGACATATATTTATATATTTTAATATTTATTTTAGTTACTTCTTCCCATTTAAAATACGTTTTGTTGTTCTTTGTAATCACGTATTCGAAAGAAAATTGTACTAATTAATTATACTTATAGAGTTCATTTTCATTCATTTTATTGGCGCAATTATTAAAAATCATTGCAGTATTGTATCAATTACTGACACTGTCACTTTTGACATTTGGAATAGGCTCTGTATATTGTTTATTATGGGTACTTGATTTTTAATTTTTTTTCCAAAAATCCTCAATTTCTCCACTTTGGTTTGATGAATGGATAAAATCGTTTACAATTTTATATTCAGAAAAAAACCTCCTTGTGGATCAATACAAAATATATATATATATATATATATGTATACGGTGCAATTTGAAAAAAAAAGTTGATCGTCTTTTGTCAAAAACTGGACGTAAGAAAAAATATCAGTTCAGTTCATATTAAAGTCTTTTAAAAATGATTTAATTTGATGTTTTATTTATTAAAATCGGATAAAAAATAAGCGAAATACAGCACCAAAGGTTTTTCGTCAGTCACCCTGTATACATCCCTATTAAAATTATGTGTGTATATTATTCTTGATAACGGTCCAGTGCCGAAACTAGTCAGATAATAAAATAAAAAATAAAGTGAAACGGTCCAAATGAATTTCTATTCAACTACTATTAAATATTTGATTTTATATGAACCTATTACGAATTAAATGACGCTAAAAATAATATACGTTACATTATTATGGTTTTATATAATCTTTAAATTGATTTTCTTCCAGCTAACATTTATTTTTCAAATCACATAAGAAATAAACTTATTGTTTATAATGTTCTATTCTATTCAATATAAAATATGTAACAAATTTAGTCCCTTTTTAGAATTTCAAATAACAGAATCAAATAAAAATTTAAAGTACCAGCCTTGAAGATTTTGAAAATATGAAAATTTCTCTATATTGAATCATCAAATCGTTTATAGACTGATAAATATTAATGTTACTTTTCGTTGAGATAATATATCTCGTACAGTAATTCAAAATGTCTTTAATGTGCTGAATTCATATTCAACTTGCATTATAACTCTTTTGGTAAGGTAGTAATATTAATAATTTGTCATTTTCCTCTATTACAATACATGACTTAACATTATACTCTGCTATTGCGGACTTCTTCATTCCATTTCGTCCATTTTTCACGCCCTAGATCCGTCAGTATTTTCGACATCAATTTACCCTTTCCATATCCTTATCATCTTCACAGCACGCATTCTCCATATTCCTCGTCCATCCATATCTTTATCCCTCTCTCATCCGTCCCTCCAATCACCTTCCCTGTTTCTCTCTCGCCACCTCGCCATTCCCTGTACACACTTGATATGCTCCTCATAACCTCCAAAACTCCACTCATAAAGCCCAGATGCTTCAACACATGTACTCTCTCGATCACCTCTCCCCTCTATTATAGCTCTTTTATCTTTCTCTCCCTTCCTTTATTTCTAAATCTCATTTAATTAACAGTTAATTTTTAATTTACCTGTAAATCTCTCTGTCCATGTATTTCTCCACTCTCGTTAACATCTCTTTTATTTCTTACCTTACTCCTCCCAATTACTACCCGTCTTCTACGATCCCAGGATATTCTCTTCCCCTCTCCATATTAGGTTAAAAATTAATTTACGTAATGCGACACATACATTATATAAATACCAATCGACTAGAGCTAGTTGAATAAAAAAAAATTAAAATGTATGGAACTTAATAGTCATTGGAAACACATATCTGCAAAAGCCATAATGACTCATTCTAGGATTACCAAACTCGAGGATCGCAGAAATTTATACAAGTTGTTAAAGAGAACAATGGATTTTAATTAATCTTATATATGAATTGGTTATCGATATTCCAGTGAGGAACACATGAGCAACCACCGCTATGTTATAGAAGTGCTTGTTTAATTGTCGGCTAAGTCGTTCCCTTCATTGTTTGAATGTCCCTTAATACAGGTTATTGTAACTCCGTTGGTTGCGGCACGTTCTTCTTGAACTTGCTTGTACTCCAGTATTTTACTGCTGGCCACCCTTGGTCTTGATAGCACAGATATACTTGATTTGCTGTCTGTGATAGAAAAAATGAATTTGTTCGAGACTGCCAGTTCCAGTAGCTTTCAAGTACCTTCAAGTATCCCGAAAAGCCCCTTTTGGATAATCGTGATCTAGGGGGATGCTGAGTGTCAGGTCAAGTTCTTGGCAGTAAATGCCTGTCTCAGCCCCTCTCAATATCCTTCCTCTGACGTATTAGTTGCCTTTAGTCTTACGGCTGTGCTTAATGCCACCTTCCTTACATGTACCTATGTGAATGAGTGTCAGGTTTAGTAAAGTTTCGATTATAGCCGTGGGTTATGTGCACGCTAATCGTTGTAGATAGGTTAGCTCATTCCTTGTAACCGATTGGTTTATTCTCTGCTACCAGGTTAACGCTCCATATATTAGAGCTAGTCTGACGATTCCAATGTAGAGCCACCGGGACACCTTTGGTTGGTCCTAGCGTACCCCTACACAGCCAGAAGATGTCACAGTTTTTGTAAGCTTGTGTTTTAAGTGGTTCTATCAGTTGAGCTTTGAGTCCAGTGTTATGCCGATGTATTTTACCTCTTACTCTGTAAGAACTGAGTTTGGGAAGTCTGATATTTCTGTTTCTTGTGAACAGTATAAATTCTGTCTTCTTGGGTTTAACCGAAAAATACGTTTTTTCGCACTAGTCTTTTATGATTTTGAGAGCGCTCTGCATTAGACTAGACAGAATACTCTCGTGTTTTCCAATGAGTAGAATTACCACTCCATCCTTGTAATCCATGCATGGTATCCTGCATTGTTTAGTTACCGAAAAAAGTCGTCCGCAACGTCAGAAGCGGAGATAGCACTCCGCTTTGTGGACATCCTTTTGTGGTACCTACGGTCTGGCTTTCTTTCCCTTTCGAGGCGGTTTTCAGTACTATTTTTCAGCATAGCTCCAATCCATCAAATTATGGTTGGACCGCATGCTTATTTAGAACAGGGGTTAGCGTGTTAGCGTAGCAAGGCCGATGTCTATAAAGACTTCTAGGACTGACTGTTTATTCGCTTAGGGCCTATTCAGTCGATTTCCTGGCCTATAGGTGTGTCGGTTCGGGCGTAGGTCGCTCTTGTAGAAGAAAAGACGTGAGGCTAATTGGATTAAACGATTTGACTGCGGTGTAATAACTTTTCCTTGATTTGGGAATAAAAATCACTTTAGCTTCCCTCCATAGTCGCGGTATATCGGCAGTATCTACACCAAGCCCCACTATAGTAGGGCAGGATATACAACGTCCGGCGATTTAAAAGTAAACAAAGATTTTATTGCCCATTCTATTTTGCTTTCGATGACGATTTTTATACTCACGTTCCAGTCCTCTACCGTAAGGAAGTATTCTGGGTCATTGTGATGATTCGCGTCAGACCCGCTTTTGGAATCAGAAAAGTGTGACTCCAGACGCAGAATTAGAAATTCTCAGAGGTTAGGAGTATAAACTCGAGCTGTTTCCGATGCATTTATGCCGATGCAAAAGTCGCGCCATGAGATTCATTGATTCCTTCTGAGGGTCATTTTAAAGTCCCTCTGGATTTTCTTGTACGTGGACCAGTTCCCTTCAAGTCGGGAGTTCTTGGCTCTGTTAAAATGGGTATTTTCCTTAATTACGTTTGGGATTAAGGAAAATAATATTTCTGTAGAATTAACTAATACGTCTCAGTATAAATTCTGAACATCAGTCCATTAAATTGAGGATCAAAGGGGGGCCCGATCCAAATTTTAGCCATTGCTTTTTTGAACAAAAATTTGGGCTATGGTTTGATGCATAAACGAGGCGGTTCCGATGAAAAATAAGCGCGGCATAACAAAATTTGGATCAGGGCTGCCTCCTTTTTGCAACAAAAAAAATCATGACAAGTCAGTGCACGTTTTGAGCTCTTAATAAAAGGACGTACGTTTTGTTTTGTTAATAAAGTAATTATTGTTTGGTAGCGGATCGTCTGATATTGACCAGCCTTCTGACTGTGACTCAATTTCAACCAGTTCAAGTGATGATGGAAGCCATCTTGATTGGTCAACATTTCAAAACAAAACCAATGAGGACAACGATCAAGGTATGAATATTTCGGATGAATCTAATATAAATAATCCATGCCTATCGTCGAGTGGCATAACTTCAAAAAAAGAAAATCTGCGAATCCTTAGGAATGGAAACGGAATGTAATAAACAGGTCTATTGCTACTGAAAAAAATTATTTAAACTATAAAGATCGCGAAATAGAAAAAGAAAAACTGGACCGGATTATTGTTGCAAAATGTATAAGCGTTTTGTTCAAATTAATGAAGAAGCGAGAAATTTAATATTGGAAAATTTTAATAAATAGAAAGAAACCTATGTGCAAAACATATATTTAGTAGGTCAAATTTAAACTGGAAATGTTGAAAGAGAAATACCAAAAACTGGTACAGGATAGAAACAGAGTTGTTCACATATGTATTATATTAAATTAGAAAATATAAATATACATGTTTGTAGAAATGGCTTTGCATCTATCCATGGATTATCCCAAAAACGTGTAGACAATGTCTACAAAGAGTATTGTAATTTTACTGTAACTATATATACCTGCTAAGTCTGAAAGTGGAAAACATGAAAAAAGACTAAATTGTATTTCAACTGAATGGGTTTATAAAGTTGATTCTCACATTAGAAGATTTCCACGTCGCAAGTTACACTACAGTAGAAATAAAAGCTCTCATTATTGTCTGTATCCAGGGTTGAATATTAAAAGAATGTACGATTTAACAGAATGATCCTGGTCTCGAATCTTCTGCTGGGTCAATAGTATCATATAATTTTTACTACAGATACTTTACACAAAATTTTAAATACAGCTTTAGATTACCTCGCTCAGATACATGCAAGAAGTGCGACATGCTGAATAACAAATATTAAAAGATAAGACTTTGGAGAGCGATGAAACCAAAAAGCTACAGGTAGGAAAGAGCCTCCAACAAGCCAAAGCCACACTCTTATGTGGTGTTTATCTCTTAAGTAGATTGTTCATCGATTTCCTGAACTCTTTCAGCTTTTTACCATGTAATCTGTGTTCAGCTTAATAGAAAAGTTTAATAGAAAGAAAGATTACATTTTTACTATTTCTGAATATTCCAAAAGTATTAAGCAAGCATCTAAAAACATAATTCTTAACAAATATTGGATTGATGAGGCTGACATTTGGCGAAACTCCATTATGCAATTATTAAATAAAAATACGACTGTTTAGAGTTTTGCTTTATTTGTAAATACACAATGAAAGTGAAAATGTAGCAGTGTATCTACAAATAGAGCAAAACTCTAAACAGTCGTGTTTTTATTTAATAATTGCATAATTCTTAACTTTCGTCAACATTATGAAAGTCATTCAATAAAGTAATAACAAATGTGGAGAAGATACGATTAAAAATATATCAATATCGCATTTTTTAATACAGTAAAGAGCACATTGAAACTGTTACAGTCAGTGTTACAATGGGAATGCCTGTATTTGATTATTTTCCCATAATCAGAAATGCTCAAGCTTATCTATCCGTTCTGCCTAATCATGCATTGGCGTTGAAAAAGGCTAAATATAAAAATGTTATGCAGCTGGTAAAGAACTATGTTTCACAAATAAGCCGTATTTCTACAAGGCCCTTAAAAGTGAAGTGATTAGACCTGCAGATGACATTTATAGTGGAGAGGATGATAATCAAGCTGTTGACCTTTAAATAAGTAATTTTTGTTAAACACTCGTTCGTTTCTTATTTTCTTTTGATTTATTAATCATTGAATTGCTGATTAATAGTTCTTGAATTAAAAAAATACTTATATGTATGTGTTTTATTATTTACAGCACAAAAGAGGGTAGTATTTTTCTTTGATTTTACACAACTTTTGGGCTTGCTTCTCGTATATGCTAGAGTAAGTTTGTTTATTATATCCATTTTATTTTTTCATAAATTTTTAAAATGAATTTATAATAAAGCTGCACTAATGAGACCCAGAGATCGAAATACGTGTCTGCAGATGATTATAAACTTGATTATTAGGTTATTTAATTAATTCTCTTACTAGTTTATCGTAATTAAACCAGCGTAAATCCATTTCTCTTCCCTAGAAGCAACAGTGTTGCTTTAATAGTTGTACTATTTGTTACACGCAAATAAATAAATATTACATATTATATTATTACATCAAATGTTGCTCTAAAATTTTAAACTAGTCTTATAGTTACATTTATATCTTATTTTTACTTTGACTGTAAATCATGTTTATCTCATATTTTAAATATGATTTTGATAATTGCGCGCCAAAATAAATCATTGTAAGTAGATTCATTGTAATATAAAATTTTACAAATAAAATCCCACAATCTGTGTTATGCACGAATAGATCTATTGATGAAAATTTACAATTAAAACATGCAGGCAAAATCCCAACAAATGCCGGAGGCGGTTCATTTCGCCACCACCAGTTGCCTGTGGACTATGGACGATTCGTGCACGGAATCGGATTTCAACCCTCAACCGCACGTTTTATAACGGTTATGGCCGGGATTTATTACCATGGGGTGAGTTCGTAGTCGAGGATGTGTTAATAGATGTCTTTGACTAAGTAACTGCAGAAGGTGATTGATTGATTAGACTTAAACGAGATTAACCGCACACCATGACGTTTACGAAGGAATTTATCTTCAGAGCACTACACTATTGTTTTGGTGTTATTCTATTTATTCCGATACTTTTAAATTATTTGATTTTATACGACTCTATTCACTTTTATAAGTTCAAATGAGAATATATACGTTAACTAATTGGAAAAAACCTACGCTTCGGCTAATTTTATACCGTTAAAACTATTTGTGTATATCACTTTTATTTGTATTAGTAAATAAAAAGTAAAATACATTAGGATGTGGGATTTGTTCGAGTTAATGTCATTCTCTATTTTGCGAACCATAATTGTGTGGTATCAATCGGAGCCCTTGTAAGGCGGTAAATGCCTTATGCAGGGTCGAGACAAGTAATGTAGGTTGGGGTTATTGATATCATGGATATAAATGTTCTTATACTTACTGATGTATTTTAACTGCATTAATTAAAATTTTAAATAAATGGAAGGATAATTACTAGTAGTTAAAAGACAATCATTTCTTCGCCATTTTTTATTATTCACTATATGTACATTTCAAACACAAGTGTTCATATAGTGTATAATAAAAAAACGGCGAAGAAAAGGATACATTTTTAACTACTAGTAATTATTACTATACTCTTCACGTACTCAAATATTCAAGCATAAATGGAAGTATGTTTTAGGAAAACAAATTGGTAATAAGGGATATGGTGGAATATATAGAGCATTCGTTTCTTTCGATGGTTTCAAAAATGTTACCCCAGACTAGAGGCAGAATATTAAACGATTAAACGTATATTTTGTAACGTTCCGTTTTTCATAATTGCCAAAATATTCGGTACGGTCCTGTGCTAAATTTGAATTCCGAGCGAGAAATTGTATCCTTTTTTTGCGGGTCCGAGGTGGTTTCGGTAAAACTAGCGAGGAAAAATCCTCTTTTATGGCTTGTCGATCAACGTGGAACTGTGTGCGTACCTGTGAGTAAGCATGATCATTTATAATAATAATTTATCGTGAATTTCTTTTGAATAATGGAACGATGAGTTGCTTCTCTACTAGAGAATTTTAATTGCGAAATATTCAATTACAGTGAGACTGTTTACGTATTTAGTTTTTTTTGAACTAGTTGTAGACACACACGCACTCATGCAAGCCAGCTTATGAAATAGTGTGGCCTGGTGTCGTATGGTAGTTTTGTTGTGTTGTATGAGTTCTATGATCAAATTAAGACTGCAAAAAGAAAAACAATTTTATTAACTGCAAATTAACCTTAACCACGTTTTGTTTTTTTTTGTAGTCACGTAGTTTATTATCGCATGCTTAGTTCCTGCTTTGCCTCCCCTCACTACAATCTATATCATTGCTTAATCTAATAGCTTAGTAAGTATACTATTTGCATTGCATAATTTCATTCTAGCCACGTAGAGCCTTCCTTAGCATGTTTACTGCCTGTCTTTGCTTTTAGATGTGTCAGGATTTGCATCTCAACGCGGAACCATGAGGTATTGGTTACTGCCACTTATATCTATAGAATCGGAATTGAGTTTACACAGGGCAAGGCCAAGATTCGGAGAGGGCACTGAATAAGATCCGAGGGTCACATTCTCCTTACATCTGCTGCTTATCGGACTCCCGCATGCTAAATTTCTGCTACAGCTGTGTGCCACATGCTGACATATTTTCGACCCTAGCTAGTCCATACCAAGGTGAGGTCTTCCAATACTATAGACAATTTTCGATAACGGGTCGATACCATCAATTGAGCAAGACAGCGGAGTATTCTGTGCAATCATTTATTATTCGCGCTGTTTTAGTGGCTATGCCTCATGTTATAATTTAAAAGTGATTCTGGTCATTTCATCCATTGCTTATTAGATTTGTTATTCATGTTTAGAGTTTATTTCAATTATTTGTATACTAAATTTGCTTGCCATAATTTTACTAACAGTTGCATTCGAAATTAACAGTTTTTCTTCAATTTTGTCACCTCGAGATACTGGTGCCCAGTTGACACTGAAGTAAATCCAATTGAACATCGACCCAGCATTGCAAACATAATCTAGCCGCGAGTAAAAATCATAATATTGTAACATTTATTTAACATCTTTACTTCACTATCAATTTTCGCCCCCTTTCCCCTTACTGTTAATTTAGCATTAAAAAAGAGGTGGTCCGTTCTTGATAATTTACCTATTTGAATTTTTATTGCACTGCATGTATTTTAGCCTTTAAATGATCGGGTTGTATATTATGAAATATTTTGATGAGACTATGGAGGAGTATTATAGCGAAATTTAATTCAATCATTGGAAATTATAAGCAGAGTTGGTATTTTGTGGTTAGTACATTTCTAGTTTTTGAAATCTAATCTATTGAGCTATTGAGTACGAAATTTTAACGCGATTACAAATTTTTAAATCTTTTAATTTAGATATTTGATTATGTGGATCTCATAGTAATTTTGGTAATTTATCTTAATTTGTGTTATTTATTCTAGTTGCTATTTTAATTTTTCTAATGTTTGTCATTAGTGTAAATTTGTTTTTGTTATTTAGCTAGTTGAATTTGTAAATTGTCTACTCATAACCCATACAAAGCCTCATGATTAATAAATTCGCTTGTAATTTTTAAATATTAAATAGTTGTCTTCAATTATTTTTTGAACCAAATATTTGATTATTAGCTTTTTTATTCGTCTATCATTCGACAATTCATGGGTTTAGTATTAGGTAACAGTTTAAAATTTTGTTAGGATTTTTATTGATTTATACATATTTATAATATGCAACTATAGTCACATTTTTATCGTTCATTTAATTTCGAATTTTTAATTGTGAGCAGCGCACGCGTCTTTTTTGTGGTGTTTTTGACGACGATGACTTTCTGAGCACGATTAGAATTCTTTTAATGGTGATCGTGGATGCACATTTATACTTATTTAAATAATTGTAGTTGAATTATTTAGATATCGAAATTTATTCGGATTAACATAAAAATATATCCAAAATTTTGTGAGATTTGTTGTAGTTAGTACAAATTCACATTTACCTACGTGGGATTATCGTCGCCATTGGAGATTAGAGTGGATTCTATTTTCACCCAAGAATTAGCACGGAAAACCTTAGTGGAAATTCACTTATATTCCAATCCAAGTCCATTCTAAGAACCGCACAAGATCCGAGGTATGTTGCGTAAATTTTCCATAATTAATTCACTCCGCTTAATAATATATTGTGTGTGAAAAAAAGGGCAAAAAAAACCGTAAGTTATTTCAAGTGTCTAAGACGTAATTGTTTTAGTTTCTTTATGTTTGGTATAACCAACATAATCCTGTTACTTTCCTTTAATTTATAAGTTAGTCGGATTAGAGAGAGAGAGTTAAATGGAGCGAAAAAAGGAGTTGGTTATCGTTCTGGAATTCTGAAGGTGCTTTCTGAGATCTGAGGGCCAGGGTGTCGTACGGCAGATAGGACAGTAGATGGTCAGTTGACATCATCAGTAGCTGGCACGAAGACAAACGGAAGCAATAAAGGAACTAACTTTTTTTAAATTTTATATAACTTACGTACCCATAGATAGTTATTACTTTAGTTATTTTTTTGTATGTGTAATCAAATTAATTAAATAGCCAGTGGCGTAGCATATGTATGACTACGTATATATAGAGTTATGCTCAAAATATTAAATTTAATATTTAACATTTTTAACTGCTTTATGATAAGTAAAGAAACGAAATCCTTAGCGCTAAAGGTACGTCATAATTTCATGAAAATAATATATTGTTTGTGTTGGCCAAACAATAATTTACGTTCAGGGAGCTCTATATTACACGCCATTATATTTTTTTTTTTTGTGATCTAATCTTATATGCATGTTTGTTACACTGGTATTATTTGTATTTGCTTTTGTAGACTTATCAAATATTATATTTTGTTTACCATTTATTATTAGGTGGAAATAAATTATTTGTTTCTATTTTTCTGGGAAATTAAAGATTTTTTTGTGTAACAACCTGTGTTCTTTAAAATTAGATTTCGTGATTTTGTTTGACAGGTTCTGGCGATAATCGTTAAAAAATCACGTGGCGCCCAAAGTTTAGAAAAAGAAAGTAATAAATAATCTTGACCCACCCCATCTTCACTGAGCGGGTCGGCCGGCGATTATCAATTATCTACAACCAGAACTAACAAGAGCGTGGACGTCACAATTAGTTAATATTTAGGCGTTTATTTAGTTTATTAGATTTACCGAGTGTTAGCATAAATTATACATTCTTTTATATTTGTATCAGGTTTGGCGATAAGTTTAGTTTATAAGAATGAATTTTAATATGGACACAATTTATCTGAGAGTGCATGCAGTAGCATATGAGCTGCGGATACAAAAGTTGGCAACTCATTATGAGGATAGTGTTAAACGTAGAGATTTACGAAAATGTTTGCACTTAGATCAGGCTAGAGGTGGGGTTGAATACCAAACTTGTCAAATTTGATCATCATCAACAGAATCAATCAGCCCTTTGCCACACTGCTGTATATGGGTCTCCCATTTCTGCCCACTGCCCTCTATCTTGAACGCTCCGCATCCAGTTTGTGATTATTCTTTTAATAACGTTTGTTCATCTTGTGGGAGGTCTTCCCCTGTTTCTCTTGTTGGCTCTTGATCTCCATTCGATCAGCCTTTTTGTGCATCGTCCGTATGTCACGCGGGCCACATATCTAGCCCAGTTCCACTTTAGTTTAGCCACCTGGTATATAACATCCGTGACTCCTTTTCTCGCTCGTAAGTCCTCATTTCTGACGTGGTCACGAAATGACACACCGAGCATCGATCTTTCCATTTTGCATTGTGATATTCTGAGCTTCTTAGTAGATTTGACTGTAAAGGTTAAAGTTTCGGCGCCGTAAGTCATAACCGGTAAAATGCACTGATTAAAAACTTTTCCCAAACAAATTGGGAGATCACTTTTAAACACATCTCCAAGTCTGCCATATGCAGCCCAAGCGAGCGTAATTCTTCTCTTTAATTCGCATTTTTAATTGTCTCTCGATATTCGTATTTCATGACCAAGATATGTGTACTTAACTAACATCTCGACCTCACAGTCACCAGCAGAAATATTTCCACTAGGGACCAGATTTGTCATAAATTTTGTTTTTGATATTTTAACCTTTAGCCCGACCTGGGCACATACTTCCTGAAGATCTTCCAACATTTTCCTAATATCTCGTAGGTTGTCGGACAACAAAACTATATCATCCGCGAAACTCTGATGTGTTAGGTTTAGACCATCTATATTTAAACTCTTTCCTCTCCATTCAAGCATCCCGAAGACGTATTTCGGAATAGTTATAAACAGGTTAGGTGACATAGTATCACCATGTCGTACTCCTCTACCGATTCTTATGGGGTTGGTGTTTTCATGCAGCTTTACCATCATGGTAGCATTTGTATACAGGGTGTTCAATTGGAGAAAACACATTGAAATATCTCTAAAACTACACATCGAATAAAAAAATTATAATTAAAATTTATTTGTTCGCCTCGGAGGGGGATATCTAATGATATGAAACTCGACCCACTACCCTCAACCCCCTAGGGGGTAGGGGGTGAGAAATAGAAAAGTTAAGTAGGAACGAACCCCTATTTTTTTGTACGGATTTGAATACTCCGGGAAGTGAAACGATGCGCATGTGATTCGACTCATTGTCGTTTTATGATGAGTTTCCCCATAAACTTCGATTAACTGACGATGAATGTCAATAGATGAAATCCGTTTTGCACTTAAAAAACGTATCACAGCTCGAATTTCACATCTGGCGGTAACAGCGATAGGGAGCTCCATCTTCGAAGGCTGATAGGCCGGTATTGAGCGATGTAGCGTGGCGAGATAGATGGGAACAGAGAGAGGGAGATTTGACAGGGTAAGACAGTGTTTTACATTTCTACCAGCACGTCGCATTATTTCTCATCAGCATAGGGAACCTTATTTTATGACGCCCCCTTGTATATCTCAGGAAAACCCCAATGATTTTTGCCAATTTTGAATTTTGTCGATTATAGCGTCGTCAGTCAAGAATACAAATAAATTTTCAGATAAAACTTCTCGGAGTATTCAAATTCGTACAAAAAATGGGGGATCCTATTAACCTTTTCTATTTCTCACCCCCTACCCCCTAGGGGGTTGAGGGTAGTGGGCCGAGTTTCGTATCATTAGATGTCCCCTTCCGAGGCGAACAAATTTTAATTATATATTTTTTTTTCGATGTGTATTTTTCGAGATATTTCAATGTCTTCACTTACATTGAACACCCTGTATATGTTATATATTAGTGTAGTGTAGCGATAGTCAACACGGTATTTTTGTAAGGAGTCCAAGACTGCATTCAGCTTAACGGTATCAAAAGCCTTGTGGAAGTCCACAAAGACAACGACAAGCGGTCTATTGTATTCAATTGATTTTTCAATCACAGTTTTGATGCTTTGAAGATGGTCATTGGTTCCAAAACCTCAGCGGAACCCGCCCTGTTCCATTGGTTGATAAAAATCTAATTCTTTTCCAGTCGTGTGGTAATAATTCTCGTGAAAAGTTTATAAAGGTGATTAAGTAAGCTTATTGGTTGATACTTTTCCAGTTCGGCTGTATCTCTCTTCTTATGAATCAAGATCACGATGGCGTTGTACCACTTGTCTGGTATGGTGCTTTTAAAAAAACGGAGATATTTCCCTATCAATCTGTCTTAGCTCCTTATCAGTAGTTAGTTCATCATTTCTCATGCCTCTCCTTTGTTGCATTTTCCGCATAGTAGCTTCGCTTATTTTCGATTCTTTCTTGGTTGTTAGGCTGTATATATTTTGGCTTTCTAGAAGGGCAGTAGTGATGGTCTCATTTAAGACATTGATGTTCTCTTCCTTCTAAGTACCATCTATCTTACTCGTGATGCAATTCTGGAAACCATATTCGTTGGACTATTCCGTGGTCTATTGTAGCCGGTCTTTTTGATCAGCTTATGCCGTTTCTTACCGATGTCAATCATTAATTTGACTCCTGTCACTTCAGGTGGCTACCTGTTCAGTACTGACACGTCTTTAAATATGTATCTTGTATCGGTGATTATGAAATCTTCAGAGACATAATGTCTGTTTGGTGGCGCTTATGTATCAGAAAGCCAGTTTCTCCCACTGAGCTATTATCATCTCCCACGTAATAGAAACTGGGTCCAGACTTTTAAGTAATGAACTTTTGAAGTAACGCTTTCTAACTTCACCAAGACCCACGATCACACTTGATATTTTCTAACACTCAAGTTCAGTTATCATTTTATCCGAAAATAGTGACCGTGCATTGTATGTTGCGATCTACATAGTTTTATTCTTTTTACATTTCAACGGTTTCTTCGCCAGTTAAAGTTTTATTGGAATTTAAAAAAAAAAGATCACAGGCGTATGGTTCTCCAGACTTGGCACTAGTGATAGCGCCACAGGAAATAGAGTCTAGTATTTCGAAACCGGCTGGGATCCATAAATGGGAGCTTTATTTCGATAATAGTGAGGATAAGGTTTTTGATTTCTTAGAACGGGTGAATGAATTATGTATTTCTCGAAATGTCTCTAAACAAATGTTCTGCTACAGAACTTCTACTGGTCCTGCCCTTGTGTGGTTCCGCGGGCTTGGAGATCCTATTTAAAAGTGGGAAAATTTGGTGGTAGCTATTAAAGATATTTTTTTACTACACGACATTGAAGAAGAAATTCGGTTTCATAAGCAGGATTTTTTAGCGAAGGAAAATCTCTTTCATCGCGTTAGTGCAGCATCATCAGAGGAATTTAAAATAAAAATCTCAAGGAAAAATATTTTGTCTTTGTACCATACACACCTAGCTCTTCAAGAGATTAAATCAGTTGAAATGTTATGTAACCTCTGTAGACACTTTCATTAGTAAGTAATAAGGTATTCTGGAATTGTAACAAATTAGGACATTTGCATTCAAGTTGTACGGTACTTCGTCGCCGTTTTTGTTATGGCTGCGGAGCCCCTAATATTATTCGTGCCTCGTGTCCTAGGTGTTTGGGAAACGGTTTAACAGGGAGACCAATGGCCGCCGTTCCTGGTCAACCGAAAGCCAAAATCGATAGTTAAGTCGAATGATGGTTAGCAGCAATAACGTTGATGATTTTTGTCGTTGCGACCTAAGATCCACTAAAACTAAGGCCTCGGGCTAACCCCTTATTTGTTGATAAATACCCAAATAGCCGCCCTTATTTAAATGTATCTGTTTGGGTCTTATGTTGATCACCATTTTCCCTTCCGGCGCAAGTCATTTTATGCTTGGAGGTCCTGGATTAAGTATTATAGAGTCCATCTCTTTAAAGTTAATGAAGTGCGAGAAAAATGTGATAGCTACCGCTGATGGATTTGCGCAGATAATTAAAGGATGCCTAACCTTGCCTTTTTGGTTGATGAAGTGACACGTAACTTTTAAACAGGTTTGTGTTATAGAGCAAATCGATGAATTAATGATAAAGGGATGCGAAGATTTAACTGTGATTTAGACTAGGGAATCTGAGGAAGTATGTGAAAGGTTTAGTCAACTGTCTTGGAAATTAGGTATCAGGTTAAGGTGAACTAACAAAATTATCCACTATATTGCCACGGATGATGCATTGCATTTAAAACAAGACCGCTATCCCCCTATATGTTACACCATTTGTATAAAGTAATTGTTAATATGTAGTCCTTAGGTGCTTAAGAAGTCTTCCTGTCCCTGGTGTCCCCAATTTTATTTGTCAAAAATTCTAATGGTGAACTGCGCTTTTATTTTGACTTTCGTAAACTAAATTCCCTGACGAAATGTGATGCCCATTGTGGATTACATCTTAAATAAACTTAATAGTGCTCGATTTCTCTCTAGTGTCGATTTGAAATCAGCCTTTTGGCAAATACCATTGGGTAAGGGCTCAGAAGAAAAACCGGCGTTTTCGCATTAGGTGCAAAGTAACGTATTTTGTGCTGTTAAATATTAATTTACCGATGCAGTATTGATGGAATTAAAAATTAAATTTAGAAAAATTAATTTCTCCAAGCACTACTGCACCGTTATCTTACAAAAAATGTAAGAATTAACAGCTAATAGTTAAAACAACTACTCCTCGTACTAAACCACCACCAGGCATTGAACTAAATAACTCTTAGCTGCCGTGACATGACTTAAATCGCACCAAGTGCAAAGAAACGTTTTCTTTTAAACGATAACAGCACAAAATATAATAATATAATAATTACAATATGTGCTCAACTTAACAAATGACATTGTTTGTATATCGACAGATAGTGCGTCAGTTATGGCAAATCTCGGACATTTGATAGATGTCGAATTATTTTACGTTATGTTTTCCACAAGGCATCCATCTAGCTGTTAGAGATGTCCTTCTCTCCTTCTCTAACAAGGACATCTCTAACTTGGTGCATCTGTTGATGCTAAAATTAAGACAGTTGAATCTCAATCTAGCGATCGTGATAGTGATGTAGCTGACGACAATAATGATATTGAAACTGACAATGAAGACAATAAAAAGAACAAAGATGATGGTGTTGTCCTAGAGTTTGGATTTGTTGACACTGAAATAAATTTAATTATACTAATGTATCCCCACTGGTAACAAAACTTAGAAGAGCCATTACAATTTTTAGAAGATCTCCAACAAAAAATGATTATTTATAAAAATATGTAAAACTACACGCCGGTGGTGGCGCATTCGGTTGCGACCGAACTAGCGTTAGCGAGAGTCAGCAGTTGGATGGGTGACCGGTACCATTCACCATTGGGATACAATTAATGGTGCTTTAGAGTGACGGGGGCGATCCTTTAAAGTAACAAGCTCATTTACACACACACAAATACACAAACAACACATGGCGGAAGGACCACGTGGTCGAGAGCCTAACACTACTACTACTACTACTACTATGTAAAACTACAATTTGGAAAAGAATTGAATATGCAATTGAATGTTATAACACGTTGGAATAGTTTACTTGTTATATTGAAAATGTTTTATCAATCAATATTTAACAACTTTCTGAAGATGAGTTTCTATTAATTTGTGAAACCATCGATGCATTGTCACCAATTAAATTAGGAGTCGAAGAATTGTGCAAAGAAGATTGTAATTTTCTGGTTGCAGACACGACTTTTAAATTCATGATTGCACTGGTTTCACAGTAGTTCTTACGTAATAGCACTCTCTATACACGCGTTTTGATGTATTATCGCTCATCAGGGTAGATATCCCAAAAATTGCGTTTGTCTCTCCAAATAAGTGGTTCGCACGATAAAAAATCGATTACAATAAAATCGATTTATTGGTAAGGAAAGAGCACAAAAAATGTACCATTGTTCTGATTAATATTCACGTAATCCTTTGCCGCGTTTCTACAGAGAAAGTAAAAAATATAGGATATACAATTTAACATTTTACAAGTACATAATCATTATATAAATATATGGTAAAATCGCTATTTAGTATTGAATATAAATGATCTATTAAAGGCAAATGAAACAATATATAACGTTTATTTGTTTTTTATTAACAACTCTAAATAAATGGTTTCAAACAAAAATGTGATATGAAATCAAGCAAAGCCAATATAAATTTTTAACCAACTAAGTGCAAAATTGTTTCATAATTAATTGATTCCAAATATACAACAACGCAATTAGAATACAACACGAAATTTTAATTAACTTCCAATTTGCATAACATTAATGAAATATAATTAATTTAATTAATGGAACAAATTCGTGTCTTACAGTGTGCATATCTTTTCTTACAAAATAGTCTACAAAGTTCACATAAGTAGTAACTTAATCAAATTAATATTTATTTTAATGAATCGTCGTCCGTTTTGCTTGCGCTTTTATTGATTTAATTTAACTGAAACCCACATATTAGTTATCTTGCAGTAATGGAATACACATATGTTTTTATTTTTGTCATAATATGATTATTTGTTAATATAGTTTAGCACTGTAGCGTATATTGATATAAAATATTTAGCAAATTATTGATGTATAAAGAATTGTTTTTATAAATAATTATGAACATTTAAATTAATCACATGATTGTATATACATAAACAGTATGTGTACCATTAAATATAGCCTACCAGTGGTGAAGCCAACAATAAAAAGAAAACATCCCTTGTGCGTTTCAGTCCGTAATGATCGTTTTAGATTTTGGCGAGGATGTGGATTGTTTTATTTAATTGGAACGCGGCTTGAGTGTACGGCTTGCCGGGGGTGGTAGCCTGGTGAAGCCAGCTGCGTCGAACACTGGAAGGATTTCCTTACTCTGTCTCAGCATTTCCTTCTTGAAGGGCTCAGTCGGGAAGTAAGTGGCACCGTAGAAGTCGAGCCCTTGCTGGAGGAGGTTGTTGTACTCATCGAGGGATGCTAGAGTCACCCGGATTGGATTGGGGGGTACCGGGCGCCTGGTCGATTTTCGGGGAAACTCGCATCACTTCAACCTTTAAAAAAGTAATATTGAGACGAGGTTTATGAGTAATGCATTATTAATTTCATATCTAATATTGATTTAATTTTTTAATTTAAATATTAATCAATTTTATAATGAAGCAAGTTAGAGAATATTAATTTATAATATTTCATTTCAAGTATTAACTATTTGAAAGAATAAGTATATACTCAACGATTTAAAAATTTCATGTAAATTGTATCGTTAAGGAAAATAAAAACTAATAATATTTTTGCCTTTTTGTACTAAGGAAACAAATTCGATAAATTTTGTTTAAAAACTGTTGTATAAAATTTTATACTTATAAAAATGAATCTCGTATTATATATAATAATTAACCTACTTCCATTTTAAAGTTCCAAACTGATGCACTGAATTTTGATAATAAGCTAATTATACATAACAAAATATACGTACTACTGACGAATATCTGTATAAACTTGCTCTGATGTCATCTTCTGGTAGATCCACAGGAACTTCATAAACCAGAAGGGAGAATGTTTTTTGAGGTCTACAAGGGATCGCCACTTTTCTGTATAATCGTCCACCTGTAACCTGTAACAAAACACCGAAATTAATATAATTTATATTTTATATTGATTATTACTGACAATGAGTATGATAATAAATGCTTTATACTTTGATTATTTTATACAAATATATGTTATGAAAAATGATCCAAGATATATGGCCCAAGGTTTTTAAAAATTATTAAATACTAAGTTGCTTCATTGATAAAAAATAAAAATATATGTTAATACAAACTTTTATTTATTTTTATGTACGTTCATTTGTTTGATTTTTCAATAGTGTCTGATAATTTCTCTATTAAATACATACAATACTACATATAAATTATTATTAGTAACACCATATAAAACCTAATACCGCTAATTTAAAAATTGATTTTACTAATAATTAAGAGAATTTTAAATTTTAAATTGCTAAATTGTTAACTTTACAAATGACCACGCTTCTATCTACAGATTACATTTTGTTCAGTATTTATCGTTAAATCATACAAGGGCCTAAAAAAGTATTTTAAGTCAATACCCTGCAAATTATTAATTAAATCAAATAAAAGTAAAATTCTCGCTAAAGGAAAATTTTTTACATCGAAATGAAGTACAAATATTAGACTGTTGCTGTTATAATTTAAAGAGTTGATAACCTAAACTAAATCTTAATTAGAAATTAATCAACTAATAAAAATAAAATATTTTATACAAAATCTAAAACAATACTTATATAGTCTCGTATTTTAGTATATATATTTTTAAGTCATTATTTGATAATTATGGGGGAATGATTCGTTAGTTGTCTTAAATATGATAATAAAATGATTTAGTATAAATGATTTTGATTATTCGATTTAAGTTTTGAATGAAATCAGTACCCATGCTATTCGATCGCTGAATGATGACTGCAGGCCACTAGAACGTTGCGCCATCGAAGTAGGCTGTAATTGCAATGAAATGCCTATTTAGAATAACAGTAAATATATAAAAAAATTTCACTAGTTCTATACTAATGATTTTCATTCTCATTTTCAATTACAAGCCTTTAATGTAATCCGGTTGATTTTAAATAAAAATGCATAAATATGTCTGTGGCCAAACTGTACAATATAATTTTGACAGGAGTAATACTTATTGAATTTATCGTGAATTATTCCTACCTTATGAAATCCCTTTCGGAAGACTTGTTGGTAATCGTCCGGTTCGGAGAACTTGAATAATATACCAGTTGCTGTTTTAGTTAAACTAAAACTGCCTCTGAAGTTTAATTTGTCGCAGATGTTGGCAGCTTTGTCCAAGCTTAAATCGTGGGATGGTGTGAGCAGAAAAGCTCCTGAAACAAGAATTTATATTGCAATATGTCAAATATTCAACAGTTCATTTTAGAAAGTATATATTGGACGTAAAATTAAGACGGTGAATTTAAAATAACTTAATTTATTTCTGTTATAATTTTTTCACCAATATAATAGTTTAATCATTTTCTAAAAACTAGACGAAAACATTGTTAATCTAAATGATTTAGTTAACAC
>CAXAKX010000231.1:0-15469 GCA_963969525.1 Ontholestes murinus
CGGCATCTTGTTTTGTACCTAATCGATTCCTCTACAACGGAAAAAATTGACATGTGTCAATTTTGACAGTTGGTATTTTAAAAATATCAATATTTCAGCGCCCACTTAAAAACATCATATTTCAATTTTTTCAAATGGAATGACCAATATTTTATCTTATAGGGTGATTCGCAAGACAATTTGCTACAAAAAAGTATTATATATCACGTTTGTCTTTTCTTAAATTTTTTATTAGTATATGTTATCTTAGTTTTATGAAATTTAATGTACTGTAATGTAATGAAATGTAAACTACACTTAATTAACAATAAACATTATTATTATTATTATTATTATTATCTAGAGCCAGTAGTTTTTAAGTTATTTCGAAATTTATTTCCTCTCACATTTCAATAATTCCTCTTATATTCACACAGGCACTATAGTAGCCTTCTGTCAATATTTATTGAATCGAATTAGGAAAAATTCGTCCGAATATTATTAAAATGAATAGTTATCCCCAGTTACAACTTACAAATAAAACTGAAGCAAGAAGACTGGAATAAAATAATTTTTAAATAAGTAATTAAATGCAGGAACTGAAAAAAGTTGTCAGAAAAAAAATTATAACAATTGTTCAAAATGATAACTGTAATGTTCGAATATATTTCCGACTATATTTTTGTATATGCAATCGCATATGTGTGCATACGCATACTTGATGTGCACAAGTTCAACTGTCAGTAATAAAATTGACATTATTCATATATCAATGTGTCTAATTGAAATCAATATAAAAACCCCCATCCCGCCTAACAAGAAACACTACATTGGCGACGAGGATTAGTACGAAGTTCGTGGGAGAAATCGCGATAATACAAACCCGATTAAACAGTGTGTTTGCTATTTTTCCGATTAAAAGTGAACTCGGACACGTGCGTTGGTTAAGAAAATGGCGGCGAAAACAACAATGGGAATCCAAGTGGAATTCGACCCAAAACTCCACGACTGGAAAATATTTAAAGGTCGTATCAATCAGTTTTTCATCGCTAACGATATTAAAGTAAATGACATCAAGAGAGCAATTTTACTAAATGCACTATCTCAAGATGCGTACAAACTTTTAGAAAATCTCGCAATACCGGAAACACCCGAAAATTTAACAGTGGATGAAATAACAGAAATATTGGATGGATTTTATGCGCATAATAAAGCAGTTTTCGCAGAAAGATTAAAATTTTATTCTGCGGAAAAGTCAAATGAAGAAACAGTGATGGAATGGTGCGCAAGATTAAAAGCATTAGCCGTCGATTGCAAATTCGGGAATTATCTCGAAACAGTCCTTCGAGATAAATTTATCATCGGTATGAAGAGCGGTAAAGTGAGAGATAAATTATTCCTGGAAGATGAAACGTTAACATGGAAGAAGGCGTTGGAAATCGCACAATCAATCGAGTCTGCCGCATCGCAGTTTGGCATAATGGAAAACAACAGTTTTTCGAGGATTAAATTCGAGCCGACGGAAGCAACCGTACACCGGCTGGATAAGACAAGAAGGAGCAGGGACACAGGTATATCAACATCATTAGCATCAACATCGGGATCATCGGTGAGACGGGGTGTGATGACGAAACGCAGCGGTAACACCGGACCGATCGAACAGCAGAGACAGGGAAGCGCTACATCGTGTCATCGCTGTGGAAGAAACAATCACATCGCCGCGAAATGCCGATACCGGGAGTATACGTGCAATGTATGTAAACGAAAAGGTCATCTGAGTAATGTTTGTAGAAACAAAAATATTAATTTCATTGAAAATCAAGAGAAAATTGACTCACTATTTACATTAAGCGCCAAAAATGGCAACCCAATATTAGTTAATGTTTTGATAAACAATTTTGCTTGTCAAATGGAGCTTGATTCGGGGGCTGCAGCAAGTGTAGTTTCAAAACATTTTTGGAATAAATGTTTAAATTGTATTCCATTATCAGATACCAACATTAATTTAATAAATTATACAGGGGGAAAAATTCTTCCAATTGGAAAGGCATCTGTAAATTTAACTTATAATCACTGCACAAAGTTGTTAGATATTTACGTCATTAAAGGCGGTGGCCCTACATTGTTAGGCCGCGATTTTTTAGAGAAATTTAATTTAGGATTTAGGGAAATAAATTTTATTAAAGAAAGTGATAATATAACAACTAGATTAGTTCAAAAATTTCCACAGGTTTTCTCAAAGAATATAGGCACACTTAAAAATTTTAAACTAAAAATTAAATTAAAAGAAAATGCAAATCCTAAATTTCACAAACCAAGGCCATTGCCGTATGCCATAAAAGGTAAAGTTGAAGCAGAACTTAATAGATTAAAAAAAGAAGGAATTATATCACCCGTAAAATACGCGGAATGGGGAACTCCTATCGTACCCATTATGAAAAGTGACAACACAATTCGTATATGTGGAGACTACAAAGTCACGTTAAACCCTCATGTTGAAATTGAGCGGTATCCTCTACCTAGAATAGATGATTTGTTTTCAAAATTGCAAGGGGGGCAGCAATTTTCAAAAATTGACTTATCTAGCGCTTATCAACAAGTTTTGCTGGATGACAATTCCCGCAAATTAACAGCAATCTCAACACATCTTGGGACATTTGTCTACAACAGACTACCTTTCGGTATTAATTGCGCCCCAGCTCAATTCCAGCATATCATGGATAGGCTATTCGGTCATTTAGAGGGAGTGTGTGTATTCTTGGACGACATCCTTATTACAGCATCATGCAAAAAGGAACACATTAGCAGATTATATCACGTTTTGAATATTTTGAAAGAACAGGGTTTAACCATTAAAACAAATAAATGTTCATTTTTTCAAAATTCTTTATCATATTTAGGATTTATCATTGATAAAGACGGACTACATAAATCGCCGGAACGCATCAAAGCAATAAAAAACATGCCAGTTCCTACCAATGCAACACAACTTAGGTCATTTCTAGGGACAATTAATTATTATAACAGATTTATTCCGCACATGCCAGATATTTTGCACCCATTATATGAATTAATAAAAAAAGATAAAGCCTGGAATTGGACAGCAAATTGCCAAAATGCTTTTATAACAATTAAAAAAATTCTAATGTCAAATAACTTTCTATCTCATTACAATGCAAACCTACAACTAAATTTGACAGTTGATGCATCTAATTTTGGTCTTGGAGCTATATTATCTCAAGTTTCAAAGACAGGTATTGAAATGCCTATTGCATTTGCATCGCGTACGTTATCAGAAGCAGAGAAGAAATACTCTCAGATTGAAAAAGAGGCTCTTGCTATTGTGTATGGGGTAAAGAAATTTTTCTACTACCCTTTATAAAAAGACATTTTTCGTCACCGAATACTCCAGCGAAAATTTGAGTTCCGTCACTAGTGAGAGAAAATCCCATAACGCTAACTTTCGTCACTAGGGACGAAAGTTACCTACAAATTTTCACTTCCGTCTAGTTGCCTACTGTCACTATATCGTGCCATTATTAAACGTCAGTTTTTGAATTTGTACTGTTCGTAACTTCATCATATCATGATTTCTGATTCAGTAAGTGATTTAGATCTTTCCAATACTGCACCAGAAATAGTAAATCAAGCTGAGAAAACCTATGTGGATTTATTATCAGAAAAATGGAGGTATGAAGAAATATATGCAAAATTCATGGAATTTAAGACAGATAATCGCGTAAATTCATATTCATTGTGCTGTTTGCATATTTTGAAAAATTGTCGGAAAATTTGATATTTAAATCGTAAGTAATTTAAATATGATCTTTAGTTTTGTAATTTTTAATTCAAAATAAAGTATTTGTTTATATAATAATAAAAGTTTGTTAGTCTCATAGGTAAGGTAGTAGAAAAAGTATAGTGTTTAACTCGTCGAAAGCATTTTTTTAAGCTCGCGAACATTACCAAACTGTTCTCTCGCTTAAAAAAATGTCACTTTCGTCACTCGTTGAACAATATACTATTTATCAATTTGTATATGGTCGAGAATTTAATTTATATACCGATCATCAGCCACTTGTATCAATTTTTGGCCCAAAAAGGGGAATCCCTGTATTAGCAGCAAATAGATTGCAGAGGTATGCATTATTTCTTAGTGGATTTAATTTTAATATCAAATATGTAACTTCCAAAAAGAATCATGCAGATTTTTTGTCACGCATGCCAATTGAAAATACAGATAAGGAAAACGATGCAGATAACAATATACATTATATTAATTATTTAAACGATTCCGAAATAACATTTAATTTTGAACAAATCAAAGATGAATCTAATAAAGATCCGACTCTTATTAAGATTAGACAATTGTTAATTGATGGTTGGCCGCAAACCTGTAATTCAGACCCGGAATTAAAACCATTTTTTGTTAGGCGAAATGAAATTACAATGGATAATGATGTATTATTATGGGGATTCAGAATCATTGTTCCAGTTGTTTTACGTAACATAATTTTAAAAGAACTTCACAATACCCATCAAGGGATAGTTAAGACGAAGTCACTGGCTCGCTCTTATGTATGGTGGCCGTCATTAAATGCAGATATAGAAAATATGTGTAAAAATTGTGAAATTTGTCAAGAATTTCGGTCTACACCAAATAAAGTACCATTACAGGGATAGCCCATTCCAAATAAAGTCTGGGAACGTATTCACGTTGACTTTTTAGGTCCTTTTCACGGAAAGCATGTATTAGTAATTTCAGACGCATTTTCAAAATGGATGGAAGTTTTTCTAATGCATAGCATTACCACACAGAATACTATAGATAAATTAAGAGAAACATTTGCTAGGTTTGGTATTCCAAAACTGCTCGTATCTGACAATGGAAGACAATTTGTTTCGCAAGAATTTAGATATTTTTTACAAATGAACGGAATAAAAATTTTAACGTCACCGCCCTATCATGCACCATCAAATGGGTTTGCTGAGAATAGTGTAAAGTCAATTAAACAATTCTTACTCAAGGAAGCTAAAAATGTAGATAACAACAATGTTAGTAATTTCAAATGTTCAATAAATAAATTCTTGTTAACTTACAGAAATACCGAACACTGTTCTACTGGAGAATCACCAGCCCGAATAATGTTAGGTCGTCCATTACGAACAAGATTAGATTTTATAAAACCAAATGAAAATATCTACCGTCAAAATAAAACCTTAGTTGAAATAAAAAATAATTTAATTAACGCCCAAGTTCGTAATAGTCGAAATTTTAAGGGGCAACGGAACGTGATTTTCCAGATAGGACAAAGGGTGTTGGTAAAAGATTATCGACAAGCTAAGCCAAGATGGATTAGTGGTACTATTGAAAAAAAATTAGGAGCTGTAATTTATTATGTTAAGGTAGATGATAGTGATTTACTTTGGAAACGTCATGTTAATCAAATTTTGTCAAATGAAAGTGATTTTAGTGATAGTGAAAGTTTGAAGGAAAATGTTAAAAATGAGAGCTCAATTCCTAATTCAAATGATGAAAATGTATGTGTAATTGGGATGGATACGGCAACTGTAAATCCTGAAAGTAATTCTGATGACAATAAAATTCATAACACGGAAACTCTTGCCGAATCCACCTCAGTTTGTTGTGAACCGGACTTGGCGGCACCTCAACGTCCGAAACGGCGCCGTCGACCGCCTGAGAGATTACAAGTTAATTTCTAAGAAATGTTTGTAATTATTTCTTTTTGTAAAAATGTTGCTTTAGTTAAGTCGGGAGGAATGTAATGTTCGAATATATTTCCGACTATATTTTTGTATATGCAATCGCATATGTGTGCATACGCATACTTGATGTGCACAAGTTCAACTGTCAGTAATAAAATTGACATTATTCATATATCAATGTGTCTAATTGAAATCAATATAAAAACCCCCATCCCGCCTAACAAGAAACACTACAATAACCATTAACATGTAAACACTGTGCAGCACGTGTTGCGTCACCCTCTTATGTTGCTCGCCTAATTTTTTCTGAATTAAGATTCCGCGAATGCAGCTCGCACCCTTTCTTCCAATTCTTCTCGGGTATTGTCGGCATTTGCATAAACTCTATTTTTTATACGACCTCAAAGATATATTGACACACATGTGATTGGTTTTTCTATTGAAAATACCTTCATGAGAGAAACTTGATTTGTTCGTCCAAATTATATTAATTTTAAGCAACAACAACTCACAAAAATCAATCCTGTTCTCTGCATCTTGAGAAAATAATTTATATTTATAATTATGCATCTGATACATTTTCCAAATTCTTTGGAGTGGGGTCCTGCTTACTCTCAAATCCTCCTAGCAACCTGATGCGCGTTGATTTGCTTGAAAATAAGTCAAAACATTTACTTGAATTTCCTCATTCTCGCTTATTAGCTTTGGTTTTCTAAACGCCTATTTGAGGTCAATATTTGACAAATAAATTTTTAAATCAAAAACTGTAAAAGTTAAGTGGACATAAACCCATATGGAGAGGTAGGCAATCGAACAAGGAATTTAAAAATAAAATAATATACAGTATGTTGCATTTATAATAACAAAGTTGGTAACCATTTCTGATACAACCGGAAGTGACAGAAATTAAAAAATATTTTCCATGAGGAGATCGCAATCAACCGTACAATGTTGAATTTTTTCATATTTTTCCTCTTGCAGGAACCCCGTAAACTTTTAATGGTCGTTATTCGTGGCCCACCCTGTATATATATCTGTATTTTTCGGCCTAACTACAATTGGTTGTAGCGTACTAGATGTTTTTTATTGTTCACAGGTGTGTTACTTGAGTTACCTACAGTGTCAATTTCTAAATTTGGAGGTAGTTTACTTTTGATATTTTTATTCTCTATATTTTTTATTGTTGTACTATTGACTGATAGATGTCTCTCGCGACCTTTGTTTACATTAGATTTTAATAGTTTTATTGTTTTATCTAAAAATTTGATTTTATCACAAGGCTCGCAATTATTTTTTCTTTATTATTGATTATTTCGCGGAGATATCTATTTTCTACATCTCTGAAGGAAATACCTGTTACTGCTTCCTCTAGAGTAGGGTTAGGAGAGAGATCGAGTTCCTTACAGCAATTGATAGTGATTACCTCGATTTTTTTTTCTTCTTCAAACACGACGGATGGTAGACCGTGCTACAGTTTATGCACTTAGGCCCTGTGAGAGGTACCACTGTACACGATCAATTTGACAGTTAACTTGACAGTTAGTTTAAACAGCTAAATTTGACAGTTTAGTATTCGCCATTTTTAAATTTTTGAGGGACAACCATCGATGATTGCTGCTGATGAAAGCTTAAATTGTTTATATTGTTTAAGACAGTTAATGTGAATTATACCACATTTCGAGCAGGAAAGCCTGCTGTCTACTGCTGGCTTACGGCATTTATAATAATCGGACATATTTGGTGATAATTAGTAATTTAAAATGTATGTACACGATGAAATAAATATTACAAACACATAAGTATTAATATTTCACCACTTTTAAGGGCTTCTAAAGACAAATTATTAAAGTTTTGGGCATACTGGGAGCAGACAGTTTCTTTTATATCCATAACATGAGTATCAAGAAATATATTCAGAAACTTCTTGCCGCATTAATACAATATTAGAAGTCAATAAGAACAATTCTATAAACTGAATGTTTTATTTATCATCTCAAAATATTATCAAAGAATTCTTGACGTAAAATAAAATGTCACTGAAATAAATTATTGTCTATTTGCAACTATCAAAAATTTGAAATTTAAACTAATATTTAAATTCTATATTCAAATATTGTTGGGATTAGTATTTTAGAAGTATAACTTAAGAAGTACGCCGTGAAAAATTCAATCGATAGTTTGCTAAGATAAACGTAAATTTATAATCTGAAGCTTTTTATTTTTACAGAAATGATGTTAACATTAATATTATATTATAATAATATTTTATAAGTTTTCCATCATTGGGTTACAAATTAATAGAAAATTATTTTGGGTAGAATGAAACAAAAATGATTGGAGTGGAAAATCAATTTGTAAATACAGTAATGTATCTCATAATTTGCATATATTCGCGAAACATTGATGGATAATAATATGTGTCCAATAATAAAAATATAGGTCAAGTTGATCAGAAGAGTTCATCAATTAATTGCATGTAAGAAATATGATAATTCTAAGAAATTTATTTATTAGTATTGGAGAAATAGTAACATTTAACACCTATGCTAATAAATGTTGCAAAAAACGCTATACAAAAATACGCTATATATTTGTGATAATCATAGAAAATATTATGATAATTATATTTATTTATTGAATGTTAATGACTTTGATTACATTAACGTAATGGGTCAACAATGTTAAGGGCCTAAAAGTGTTTCCATGTTAATGTGTGTCTTTTCTAATTAGTTCTAATAATAAATTAGGTTGAACTAGTTAATAATTTAATAAAGTAAATGGTGCACAACTATATAATCATTTCCCGTATTTATATATTTATACAACTCGTTAGTCCATCCATTCACCATCGTTATTTGATCAAATCTTTTGTACATAGATCACGAGTGTATCTTTGTAAATCTAGTCCCGGTTGAAAAAGCGCGCGCCCACGCCCCATTCACGACTTCTCAGCGACTGTTCAGCTCATGAAAGCAATTGAAACGAAACCAAATCTTGCTTTGTGCGGACGTCATACTGCTTACTTTACATTTATTTTGTCTTTATTTATTCTTTATCTTTATTTCCACTTGAACGCTTCCTTTCGCGCCGACCCCTTCGCCCCTTGTGCCCCTTCCTTTACGGAACGTCACTTTCGCGATGTTTTCTTATGTGAACTTGATTAATGTCTTGAAATTTTCATAAAGCATTTTTCCTTAAAAGATATAAATGACTTAGAAAAAAGGAGGACGGCTTTAATAAAAAGAAAGAACGGTACTTCTCTTTGATTTCTGTGTATTATTATAACTAAACAAATTAAGCAATTGTTTATTATAAAATATTAAGATCAATTACTGATCGAGGTTTAAATTAAATTACACTCGGTTTGTTTCACGATTTACTCAAGTAAATAGAGAAAAATTGTGAAATAAACCACGTGTACTTTAATTTAAACCTCCATCAGTAATAAATTAAAATGTTTCGCCAATGATAAATCAGAAAGTCATTCAAGAAATATTAAGATCAATATTATATACATGCCTACATAGATATACCTATAATATAATTGAATTAATTAGTAAATGTGAAAATACAATCATCAAAAGTTATAAACTGAAGTTTTACCGGGCAATGAAAAATTTCCTTAATAGTTTAATGTTTAAAAATAAATTATATTTTAAAGCTAATGTATAATGGATGTTATAAAAGTAAATAAAGCAACGTTCTTCCCTTTTTTAGTTTAATTACCTCAGTTGCACGTAGGATGTATATTTGTACTTAACGTAGATGGATGATAAAAATGGTAAAATAATGTTTATGGTCAGCGCAGTAGAGGCATAATATTATCCTGACGGTGACAGTAAATTTAGAACAATGCTTTTAGGACATCAGCAGTAGGTGCACATATCATAAATTACTGCTATATTAAAACAGAAACTATGTAAACCGGCCGCACCGCACGCAATCATATACTATAAGTTATTTTAGATGATACCACCATACAATGGCCAGCTGCATGATTTATGCAGGTTTGTTTTTAAATATCCGGATTAAACACAGTTCAATTCATCGGCGAGGTCGCATTCGACACAAATCACATTCAGCGCATGGACGTTTTAGTTTAGTTTTTTTTTTGTGCGGGGAAACTCGGTTTCCAAAAAGATTTATGTGATGCGGTTCATTTTAGAAATTATGTTTTGCAAAAAAAAAAACTACGTTGTGTATGCAAATGCGCTGATTAGCATGCCTTTTTAATTTTAAGAGCATCATATTACCAACATAATTATCTGTGTATATGCCCATATCCTGTTATAACTACGCATTTGTTTGAAATAGCATTTGTATGTACAAATGTAAATTGCAGTCGTTCCACATTTTTAAACGAATCTAATAAAAATAATAATTTATAAATCAAAATCATTAAAACAAAAATAATATACTCTCTATACTATTAAACTTTTTTAAATCAAAGTACAATTTATATGTGCACTTCTAAACGATACAATTCTTATTTTACCTTCCCTAGAAAGTCATAGATAATCAGTGTTTTCGGACATATTTTTAATCTCTGCATCTTATTTCTGCACTTGGACAAACAGTAGGCAGCTTCGTTTGATATATCTTCAATTCAGTGTATGAAAGATAAATATATTTTTTAGATTCACTTAAAGTATATGTAAAAACTTTGCCATTGAAAATCACGTTTAGACTATTTTTTTAATTTTTTGAAAGACCGTACCTCTGTTTTTCCCTTTGCATATAACATATCTTTTTACGTAACTATTAGCTGCCATCACATGAGTTACATCCAAAAATAAGTTTTAATAACGTTTCGATGCATAATTTTCAAGTGTATGGTTATAGTATTATCTTGGACACACAAGAATGAACACAAAAAGATGAAAAGAGTGTTCATCAAAAAGTTGTTTTCAAAATAATGAATCGCCTTTTCTTCAAAGCTACTATTGCTTTTGAGATTTTATAACCATTTATAACACAATACGGAAAAAATAAATGCCTTGAAATATTTGGTTAATTTACTCTTGTTAATGTTTTCTAAAATTTTTACAAAAAAAAGCAAAATTGTAAAAGTGTAAAGACAGATTTATCCAAATACACACCCTATTTTTCACGTTTTCTTCTTCTTTCTGTGCCATCTTCTATCAAAGGTTGGCAACCATTATTTTATATACTGCTCTATTTTTCCATTTATGAATGGAATAATGCTTCGGCTCTAGGTATTGAATATCATTTGCGGAAGTTTTTCAACCAAGATTATTTTAACCGGCCTATGATTCTTTTGCCTTCAACTTTGCATTCTACTATATATGCTACTTCCCCTTCTTTATTGTTATTAGTAATTCCAGTTCTGTGTGCATCCTTTTAAGTACTTTAAGGTTTGTTACTTTGTATTCACAAAGATAATTTTAGAATTTGTCTGTACACATTTTGGAAGCTTCTAAGCAGTGAGTGCAATTCAGTCGCTAAATAATGCTAGTTGAAGCTAAATGAAGACATAAGGGCAATTATTAGTCTTCAATATCTCAAAATGAAGCATTTATAGTATAATTAGAAGATATTCAAGAAAACGTAAAAGTAAATATTGTGCATATATTAACATAAATTTATTAAATCGATTTTTTCCTTCAACATGTTTATATGAGAAAATACATTTTGAAGTATTTTTAGTATTTTGAGACAGTATTTCTAAATTAAAAATATTGTGTATAGTGACGGAGACCAATTTTAAATTATCTGGAACAAAATTATTTTTTTTAGAAATGGTATCTTCCAGAAGTTAGAAACAGTACGATCTTCCGGACTATGCTTTCTGCCTTCAATTTAGGCTTCTACTAAATATGCTACTTTCCCCTTCTTTATTGTTGTTAGTAATTCCAGTTCTTTGTTCATCCTTTTTATTACTTTAAGGTTTGTTACTTTGTTTTTAAGAAAATATTTTTATAATTTGTCTGTGCACATTTTGAAAGTTTTTAAGTAATGAGTGTAATTCAGTCGCTAAAGAATGCTATTTGGAGCAAAATGAAGATATAATGGCAATTATTAGTTTCAATCTTAAAATAAAGCATTTATAATATAATTTGAAGATATTCAAGGAAACGTAAAAATAAATGTTGTGCATATATTAACATAAATCTATTAAGTCAATTTTTTCATCATGTTCTCTTTTGTAAAATATATTTTTGAAGTATTTTCAGTATTTTTGAGATAGTATTTCTAAATTAAAACGATTGTGTATAGTGACGAATACAAACTATAAATTATCTATATTGAAATAATCTTTTTTAAGAAAATCATTGTTTAAAAGTCCAAAAAATAATGATATTTATGCAAACGTAGACATAAATCAATTAAGTCCATTTACTAATTTTGCATTGTTTTATTCTAAAAAAAATAAATGTTAAAATATTGTAAGAAGATAAATTTATTATTTTTTTCTAAAAGAGGAATGTTTTTGAATTTAGTAATTAACTAGAAAGAGAGAAAAGTTTATAATCTTTTAGAAGTTGAGAGCAATGATATCTTTAAAAAAATATATTTATTATTTTATTTTCACATAGTTCTTGGAAGAAGAGGCTTACATGGATTAGGAAACACTTAAAATTACTTCTTCCAAGAAGTGAAAATTTGAAATATTATATTATTTTTAGAAGATGATTTCAATATAGCTTTATTCAGACAAGTTTATAATCATTTAGAAGTTAAGAGTATTAAGGGGAGGGTAAGGTTTGACAACTGTTTTTTTTTTTTCTGAAATACAACATCTGAAGAATATTGTATTAATATTTGTAGGTCATTCGGAGCAAAACTAACGAAGTTACAGTAGGTTGAGTAACCGTACCTCTAACTTAGGTTTGAGCGCCTTTTAGCTACCTGCGCTGAGCGGTGAGCGGCATCTGTTTTGGTCTCTATTGTATTAATTTTATCCCCTCTTTTCGTCTCTTCGTCTCTCTGCCATCTGTGATGTAGAATATATATTTCAGTCTAAACTTGAGCAGATATCTGCGTCATTTCAGTTGTCCTTCGTTTTGTTTTTGCTTAGTTTTCTTAGTGATTTTGAATTTATCATAAAAAATAAATGCCGAAACCAACTGGCAGAGAAGGACGTGCACAGGGTGGCCCAAGAGTAAGCCGACCAAGAAAAAGAGTAATGCCGCAGGATCGAAAAACGGAAGTAAGAGCATCTACCATAGTACATCAGCGAAAAAAATCAAATTGAATGCTTCGCTTGAATCAAGGCATTCAATACAAATACTGTTGATATTTTTTTGGGTCCACTCCTTCATTGCATACAATAATGTAGATAGAACGTAACATTTTGATACGCCATTGGGTACTTAAATTTAGGTTGCCATCACATAACATACTTTTCATTTTTATATTAATTCGAGTGTTATTCTAACATCAGGATCTAGTTCAATGTGTATCCTCATTTTAATAGTTCTGATTCTGTAGTTAGGTTTTCGTTCTGTATGTTTCTCTTGTTTACTATCATAAGTTTTGTTTTCTTTCTGTTTATTTTCAGTCCAAATTTTTCGCTTACCTTGTCTATCTTGCCCAACATTGTTTGTAGGCCTTCTGTGTTGTCGTATTCCGTTTATTTTAAATTAGTGTTCGGAATACAAGTTGAGCATTAAGGGCGAGAGGAGACAGACCTATCTGAATCCTTCGGATATTTTGAAACTATGTCTTCAAGTTTTATATTTGTCGTTCGTTCCCCTATAGGTTTTCGATTATTTATCTTTATTTTTATTTGAATATCTTTGCCATCAAGTCCAGAAAGTTTTAGAAGTTTTATTAGTTTATTATAACATCATTTAATAAACACATGAATCATAATCAAGCCAAATAAACAAATATGCAACTATAAAACAAGAAGAAAATTTAAGGACATTTGAACAAACATAAAATCATTCAAATTTATTCCATTCAAACTCAAAGTAAACCATAAATCAATAAAAAACAAAATACTCTAATTAACCACTAAACCAGAAGAAGCTACAAATTTCCTTCAATACCATTAGACCTTCCCAGAAATCACGAGGTGAGGAAGAAAGTACCACAAACGGGAGAATTACAACTAACAAACAACAACATAATATTACTAACAAATACTATGTATAACCCTGTAATATAAACAAAATAAAATCATTATTATTATTGTTATTAAATTGTCAAACGCCTTTTCGTATTCAATTAAACATGCGTTGACAATTTTTTACCGATCCAAATGTTTCTGGACTTGAACTTGCATCACAAAAACCACTTCTAAAGCCAAACTGGGCATTACTTAGGTTTTGTTCCCCCTTAATTCTTATTGTAGAAAAAAGTTTTCTCATGAATACTTTGAGGGTGTGGTTTATTAAGCTTATTAGTATGTATTCGTTGCATTTGGCATTTGCAATTTTATGAAGTGTTATAAAAGAAGATCCCTTGGAATGGGACAGTTGTCGTAGATGTTATTAAAAAGGTTTAGAATTATGTATAGATTATTTTCAAATTCACTGAAACTTCATTGTTTTATTATTTATTTTATGTGTGTTGTCGGTAAATAAACTTAAATACACATTTCCTACCTATTATTTTTTTTAGTTTGTCTATAATTAGTTTGTTGTTCCTATCTACTAATATTAAACAATAATGGGCCTAAAATGCTACACTGTGGAGCCCCGCTAACAATATCTAACACCTCTGACTGTTTGGCCTCTGTAGTTCGTTTCATTTCTAAATGTTGTTTTCGGTCAATTAAGTACGACTCTAACAATTTATGGACAGTATCGTATAATTTTGATAGTAATAGCTTATGGTCAATGCATTCAAAGGCCTTTGGTAGGTCTAGGAATACACCGCATGACACTTGTCCTTCATCCAATGATGATTAAATGAATTGTGTAAATGAATAAATAGCTGTATTACAGTTTTTAACTTTTCTGAAATCATATTGAGCATTTTACCGAATATTGTGTTTATATGTTTAAAGATTGCATATTCAAAATTTTTGGAAAATTTGGCTATTAGACTTATTTTCTTATAATTACAACTTTTAGATCTCCAGCTCTAAATAGTGGAAATACTTTTATTAATTTTAATATGTAGGATGAAATAAAACACAATTTTCTATGTTTTTTACCACGGTATATTAATGATTTTACATTAATGAATTATGTTCGACTATAGTTTCGACTCTTTCAAGTCATTATCAAGTGAATTGATTTTAAAAATACAGAGGTATATATAGGCAGGTTACAGGTAGGTAATTATGGCGGTGCGATTTACGGCGAAATTCAAGGGCGGTACATTAAGCGGGATTTTTGGGGCGCGTTGTGTTAAGTGGATTATGCTAGTTGAAATAAGCTGGAATTATACAAATCAGTCTGTTCATTTAAGAGATTAACGTTAACGGCTTTTCTTTTTCTTGAGATTTCTAAAGCTTCTAGCATGTCGAGTTTTGGGCCTTTATTACAGGTGTGCAGTATCTTCAACTTGTCTAATGGCGGGAAACTATGTTTTTGGTCTAGGCTGTGGTTTGAAAAGGAACTATTGTTGTGGTGTAATCTGAATGCTCGGAAATGTTCTTTATATCTCGTTTCGAAGTTTCTTCCGGTTTGCCCTACGTATAAACTATTGCACTCTGGACATTCTAATTGGTATACTCCTGATTTTTTATTGTTTTTGATTTTGTAAAAAAAAAATCAGGAGTATATCAATTAGAATGTCCAGAGTGCAATAGTTTATACGTAGGGCAAACCGGAAGAAACTTCGAAAC